>JAULBU010032676.1:0-16152 GCA_032358235.1 Odonthalia washingtoniensis
TTTGCTGTATACTATTTCAATGATTATTTTAAATACTCCCTTGCACCATATCACTATGAGTTTTTTAACGATTGCCATGACTTGGTTGATAATAAAATACGTGAGGTAGCATGGATTGCTTTTCGTGAATCAGGTAAGACTTCAATAGCTAAACTATTCGTTGTATGGCTTATTGCTACAAAGAAAAGAAAGTACATTAACTTAGATTCATTCGATAAAGAAAATGCAGAACGTATCTTGTTTGACGTAGCTTATGAGATGACTAACAACAAACGACTCCAAGCAGATTTTGGGGTTCTTTTCAGTAAAACAAGAGGTATCAATGATATTAAACAAAACCGTATTAATAACTTCGTTTGTGAGAACGGTGTTCGTGTTGAAGCACACAGTACACAGGAATCAGTACGAGGGCGACTTCACCTAAACCAACGACCAGACTGTTTAATCCTTGATGATATAGAAACTAACAAGACTAAAGATAGTCAGGCATATACTAAACAAGTAGCAGATCATATCAGTGAAGCAATGGCAGGTATGTCTCCTGATGGATTCATGCTTTATCTTGGTAACTACATCACTGAGTACGGAAACATTCAGAATATCTTTAATCGAGCTAAAACAGATCACGGAATAAGAGTGAGAAATATACCAGTAGTAATTAATGGAGAGCCAGCTTGGTCATCAAAATATGCTATGACAGACATTGAAGCACAAGAAACCGGTAAAGTATCTATTGAAGATAAACAACGACAATTAGGCTCTTATGTTTTCAGTTATGAAATGATGAACCAACCAGTAGACGAGACATTGGCAGAATTTAAGAAAGAATGGTTTCAGTATGCAAAGGAAGATGATTACCGACACTTGAATATATTAACCTTTATTGCAATAGATACTGCGGTATCACAGAAAGAATCAGCAGACTTTACTGGTGTTACAATCAACAGAGTATCAAGCGAGGGTAAGCGATATGTAACAGCATATAAACTAAAGATTAATCCAATGGAGCTTATAGAACATATGTTTTACTTGTGGGATACTTACAAACCAGAGGTACTTGGAGTAGAAGAAACTGTCTACCTACTTGCTGTAAAACCATTCCTTGAAGAAGAAATGAGAAAGCGCAACAAGTTTATGTCTATCACGGCATTAAAACATGGAGGAATTAAAAAAGAAACTAGAATTAGAGGTTTAATACCACTTATGGAAAGCAAATCGGTATTCTTTGTAGGTGACTGTAGTTCTTTGGAAGAAGAGATGAGAGTTTTCCCTCGTGGTATGCATGATGACGTACTAGATTCATTCCAATATGCAGAACAGATAGCTTATAAACCATTCGATATTGATGTAAACAATATATTTGAGGAAGAAAAACCTTTATATCCGTCAATAGGCTTGTGATTTATTTACAAAGTATGGTATAATACCAACATTAATAGAATAATACTTGAGTGGGGACTCAACAATGGCAATTAATTTTGAAACAAGGCAAAGAATTATCGCTCAAGCTCTACAAGAACTTGATTTTGCACGTACTTACAAACAAGGTAAGACAAAAAACTGGAGAACTAACGAAGACCTTTATTATTCACGAAAACTAAATACAGAGACAGCTAGGGCAAATGTTGATTTAGGGCAAATGTCTTCCTTTGTTCATACTCTTTTATCTAAGATTGATAATCCTCTAGTATTTAAGTTTGTTAAACGAAAAGAAGCACAATTAAAACGTGTCAAATTACTCAACGCATTACGAACAATAGATCAAGATAAAGATGATTGGGACATTAAAGATATTACAGGTAAGAAACAAGCTTTGATTTATGGACGTGCAATCTATTCTTACACAGCAGATTCAATCAACGGATATAAAGCTAACTTAGAGAATGTAGATGTATATGATTATCTTATTGATCCGTCAGCAGGTGGAATTGATATTGAGAAAGCGTTTTACATGGGACGTTATGGAGTAGTAAAAACTAAAACAGATTTAAAGAAAGGTGTTAAAGATGGTATTTACTTGCGAACAGAAACAACACGACTAATTGAAGGTTCTGGGAATATAACAGAAATGAACCAAGAGGATGTTAATAAACAAAACCGTACTTGGGACACAAATGTTTGGACACAACAGAAAGAAATAGCTAATCCAGACAAATATAAGTTTTGGGAATGGTACACAACTTTTGAAGGTACACGTTACTATTTGTTAATGACAGAATCAGGAGGTACAGCAATTCGAGTAGAACCGTTAAAGGAACTATTTGAGTCTAACATGTTTCCATTCTGGACTTGGGCAGCGTTTCCAGACCTAACAGAATTTTGGACACCGTCATACTGTGATTACGTTCGTGAAATATTTATGGCACAAGCTATATCTATCAATCAAATGTTAGACAACGCAGAACAAGTAAACAAGCCACAGAAGCTAGTAAATGTGATGGCGGTACCCAATCTTGCAGAACTTAAATATCGTAGAGATGGTTATATTAAAGTAAATAAAGACATAGACTTGAATAGAGCTGTACAACAATTAACTGTTCCAAGTATTAATACACCTATTGAAGTTTATAATATCTTAGATGGTATTCAAGAGAAAACTTCAGGCGTTACAGCAGGAGCTAAAGGAGTATCAGATGAAGACAAAGTGGGTATCTATGAAGGTAATCAAGCTAACGCAGCAGATCGATTTGGATTCTTAAACAAATCATATTCATTCGGATATAAACGATTTGCTAAACTTTATGAACTTGGAGTACGAGAACATTTGATCAAGAAAGTAGCAGTAGATATTCTTGGACCAGATGGAGTAGAGATTATAGAAGTATCGCGACGTGATATATTCCGTAAAGATGATGAGTTTGGAACAATGGTAGAATCAAGCAATGCAGAGACAGCACTATCAGAAACAGAAAAGAGAACAAAGATTGCTTTCTTAAATGCACAAGCTGCAAACCCTATTCAAAATCCACAAAAAGCATACGAACTTCAGGCATCAATCGCAGGATTTGAAGAAGATACAATCAAACAATTACTTGATACATCAGACTATGGTTCAGCAGAACTTATGTCAGAAGCAGAACGAGATATTGAAGCACTGCTAGATGGTGAAAAGATTGCTCCAAATCAAGCAGCTAACACTGCATATAAACAACGATTTGTAGATTACATGAAAGATAACATGGAAGATATTACACCAGACCAATTTGAGTTACTTGCTAACTATGTACTGAGTCTTGATGAGATAATCATGCAAAATACTGTACGACAAGCTAATGATATTCTATTCAAACAGCAGATGGAAATGATTACACAAGGACAACAAGGAATGGAACAATCACAAGGAGCTCCTGGGCAACAAAGTCCTATGGTAATGGATGAGAATAAGACAGAAGATATTATAAACACTAATGGGGAAGTGTCCCCACAACTATAAAAAGTTATGGAATACAAATTTAAACCAATCGAATTTAATATAGAGAAAGTAGAAGATATTGAGTTACCAACAGCACGTGATAGAGTTATTGAAAAGCGTGGTGATGTAGTAGAATTCTCAATGAATGATATTGATAATCATATTAATGTACTAACTAAGGCACGAAAAGAACATGCAGGAATGGTAGAACATGAAAATGCTATCGTGGACAACATCGAACACTTTCATAAATTTGTTAAAAAACTTACTGATGAGGAGTTACTTACGGCTTGGATGTATAAAGAATCTAAAGAGAAGTCAAAGATACACGGTAATAAGATAAAAGAAATTGACGAACAATTAGTAGAGTACGACAAAGAGAAAGCAGAGATTATAAAACAGATTCCAGAATTAGATGATATTAAAAGTGCTGATATTATAGACGAAGAAGTAGTATTAGTAGAAACTAATAAAGAATAATATGGAAAAGAATATTGACGTAGAATTAATTAAAGACGACTTAGATATTCAATCATCATTATCTGCATTGAACGATAGTAAAGGAGGCAAGATACTGGTTAAAAGTTTAGTAAAAGATATTCTTGATGGAATTGGTGAGATTGCTAGTAAGCATAACAAATTAACCCAGCAGGAATTTATCTCTATTGGCGCTAAAATAAAAACAAGTATAGATATGGTTCAAGTATTGTCAGGTGCCGAAAGTAATAAGAAATATTACGAAGGTTTATTGGAAGAAGAATTGAAAAAAGCAGAATAGTACCAACATAGTGTGGTGCTTGCTGATATTTACGACTAACCCCCATTCGGTTGTAGATATTAGCACGCACTACATTATGTAAATGTGTGCATTTGTGCTATAATACTTATTAATGGGGTGTCGGGGGACACTAAATCTTTTCTGTTTGAGCGACAGTAAAAAACTCCAAAGAGCAACTTTGTAAAAATGTTAAAATTATGGATGAAATCCAAAACAATGCTCCAGAGTCAGAGGTAATTGACCAAGCGGAAGAAACCGTAGAGGAAACTCAACAAACAATCGGTGAACTTAGTGAAGAAATTTATAATGAAGAAAGTGAAGAACACGCTTCAGAAAAAACAGTTCCAGAATATGCGTTCGTAGCTCAAAAAAAAGCACTTATCGCTGCTGAAAAAGAACTAAAAGCACTAAGAGAATCTATGCAATATCAGGAAGCTACTCAATATGAGCAAGTAACTGGCGTAGATGCTATCGCTGATAAATACAATATTGATAGAGAATTCATGAATGAATTGAAATCAACTATTGAAAATGATTTAGATGCAAAGTATGCCTCTAAAGAAAGTGCTAAAGAAAAAGCAGATAAATTTAATGATGCTTTTAGTAAGCAATACAATACAGCATTAGAACGTGGACCTGAATTTCAGGCTATCGCTAATCCTGATGTAATTAAAACTCTTGCAACTTTACCACAGAATAAGAATAAAACAGTTTCTCAATTACTTGAAGAGACATATGGTAATGCTTTGACTGGTAAGCGTACTATAGAGACAACTCAACCAGGGGGTGGAAAAGACCCAGAACCTTTGGATATAGCAAAAGCAGAGAAAGATATAAATTATTTCAATGAAGTAATGGCTGACCCTAAAAAGAAAGCCCAGTACAATGAACAAATGCTAAGAAAAGGTTTCTAATTTCTATGAATGGGGATTAGATTAAACACATTGTTTTTATTGACAATATATATTATTTATGTTAACAGATTATAAAGTAGCTTTTGATAATTCTTACCAAGAAATTTTTCAAAAAACATTAGTAGCAAAAGACATCGCTAATATGCGACTTGAACCTATGCTAACTTACGGAGGTTCAGTTACACGAGTAGCTATGGACATCTCTGGAGTACAAGTACGTTCAGTAACACGTGGTTCAGCTTCAACTATCGACTCAATCACAGATACAGCAGAATCTTTGACAATTAACCTTGAAAAAGAAGCAGCTTTCTATCTATCTGATGGAGAAGTTACACAAACAGGACCACTTAAAGCTATGCAGTTTGCTGGAAAAGAAATTGCTCGCAAATTGGCTATTGACCTTGATGGACGAGTATTCGGACAAATTGTAAACGCTTCATTCTCATTCGATAATGGAGACCTTACAACAGGTTCATCATCAGGAACAGCTATCACTTTGAATTCAACAACTGTACCACAGCTTACAACTCGATTAGGAGCTAAACTACGACGAAAAAATAACCAAGAAGTTATGACTAACATGGCTTTGGTTGTAGACTCATACGCAGCTTCTGATATTTCACAATTCATCATTTCTAAAAACATTGACATCGCTGGTTCAGCTTTCAAAAACGGATATGTTGGAGATGTAAACTCAGCACAAATGTACATTTCAGAAAACCTACCTGCTACAGCAACTTTGGTTTCAACAGGTACTTTCTCAGACGCAGATACAGTTACAGTTCACGGAGTAGTATTCACAATGAAAACAACTCTTGGAGCTACACCAGGAAACGTATTGATCGGAGCTGACGCTGCTGCATCAATTACTAACCTTACTGCTCTTATCAACGCACCTACAGTTACTACTGCACAGGGTGTTGCTATCACTGCAGTTGCAGACCTAGAAATTCTATCTCATATCACAGCAGTAGCTACTTCAGCAACTGTTATGACTATCAGTTCAGTTGGACTAGGACGACTTGATTTGTCAGAAACAGCAACTAACTTCTCATGGGCAACTAACACTTTGTTAGCATACTATGGTAAAAAAGGAGCTATTGACTTGGTTGTACAGGATATGAAAGAAGTTGACGTTCGACAGACTTCAGATCGACGTGGAAACAACATCTTCAGTTCATACCTAGCTGGTATCAAAACTTTCGCAGATGGTGCTAAAAAATTCCTACAAGTTAAAATCTTGGTAGCGTAATACTTTAGTATTCACATTCAGAGCCTCTATAGGCTTTGGGTTGTGCATATTAACCAATAATAAATAATCTCATGGCTACAGCAACTGAATTAATTACAATATTTGAATTACAGGTTAATGACGTAACAGAACTCTCTACATCAGAAGAGTTATTAGTCATGAATCGTATTTATCAGCGTGTTTGTAATGACCGACCTTGGGAATTCTTAAAGACTTCAGCAACAGGTACTATGTCAGGTTCTGGAGTAGATGGGTATTATATTACAGTTCCATCAGACTTTGGATATTTCTATGAGAATGATTCATGGACTAATAATACTATCTCAACACAGATCAATTCTAATCCAAAAGTTGTTTATGTTGGAACAGCAAAATCACCATATAAGATAGTAAATTATGCAGACAGATATAAATACTTAGGAGACACTGGATATTGCTATTTAGATTTAGCTAATAGTAAGATTGTATTTACAGGAACACCTACATCTACTACTTACTACATGGATTACATTAAAGTACCAGCAACACTTACTGGAGCAAGTACACCAGTTATTCCTACACGATTCCAAGAAGTTCTTATTTATGGAATGGCAGCAGAAAATGAAATTATACAATTGTCTCCAAAAGCTAAAAGTTACGCACCAGAAAACTTAACACTCTACAATCAATACTTAGCAGATATGGCTCTATGGAATAGCCGATTAATAAACGACTAATATGGAAAAAGAGATTGCATTATTTTCAAAGGGTGTACATAATCTCTTAGATGCAGAAGCTATTCCTACAGAGGCAGCATCAGATTCTAATAACTGGTACACAACAGATGGACGACTAAAACTTATCAATGGTAAGGTTATTGTTGGTGCGTCAGGTATAGCAGGTTCAGTCACAGGAGAAATATTTGGATATAAAGCAGATGGAACAAAGGTACACTTTAGAAAAATTGGTACAAAAGTTCAATATCTTAATGGTACTACTTGGACTGATGTAGTAACTGGATTAACAGAAACAGCAGATTATTCTTTTGCTAATTACGCATCTATTGCAGGAACATTTACATTTGCTATTGGAGCAGATGGTATCTACAAAATTCATACAGCAAACCCTGGAAGTTTTACTTCAATGTATGATGCAGCTAAAAACTTCAAAGGTAAGGCAATTATTGACAAGGGTAGAATGTTAATGTGGGACTTAGAGAACGATAAAACAGCAATTCGTGGTTCATATATTGATAACACTACAGATACTACTGTAACAAACGAAGTATTAGGAACAGGAGATGGAGTAACTACTACATTTACAGGAACACTTGCTTTTAAAGCAGGAAGTCCAAAATCTACTTGTTATGATATTGCATTGGTAGCAGGAGCAATCACAGGTCAAGACAATAATTTAGGTACATTTATTGGTACAGGAGTTACAGGAACAATTAATTATACAACAGGAGCTTATTCAATTACCTATACAGTTGCACCAGCAGCAGCGGTTCAAGTATTAGCAACTTATGTACATCAGAATACAAACAATAGTGGTATAACAGATTTTACCAAATCAGCAGTAAGACTTGCAGGTGAAGGATTCCGTATTCCACAAGATGAGGGAGGAGACCCAATTCTTAATGTACTTATTGGTACAGGTGGATATTACTCAATGAAGTCACAGTCTACTTATTTGTTTTCAATAGATACAACAGACTTAGTATTAACTAACAATGTATACCGAAAAGAAATTGGATTACCATCATGGAGAGCATGTATATCAACAGATAAAGGTATTGTATTTATAAACTATTCACGACCAGAGAAACCAGAGTTTACTATTCTACAAAAGAACACAACAGGAGATGCGGTAGAGCCGTTTTCACTATTCCAACACTTTAAATTTGCTAACTATAACTTTAATGATTGTTCTTTAGATACATATGATAGATATGTTGTAGTAGCTTGTAAGACATTAAATGCTACATATAACGATACGATATTACTATGCGATATGGTAAATCAAACAGTAGATGTAACAGGATACACAGCAAGAACTTTTGCTAAAAATGATGGTAATCTATACATGGGTTCATCACTTACACAAAGTGTCTATCAATTATTTGATGGTTATGATGACGATACTTATCCTATATTAAACTATTGGATTGGTAAACGTGAAACATGGGGTTCAAATGACCTTAAAAAATACCGTAAAATACGATTAAAAGGACGCATACAACCAGAACAAAGTTATGCAGTATATGTAGACTATGACGACAGTGGTTTTCAATTAGTAGGTACAGTATTAGGTTCAGGAAGTTATGTAGATATTACTACACCACAAGCAATAGGTTCTAGTATGGTAGGTGAAGCACAAGTTGGTGGAGATAATTTAGTAGACATCTACCCATACTTCTTAGAAATTAGACTAAAGAAAATGCCAAAGTTTAGAAATAGAGCTATTAAATATGTTGCACTTGGAATAGGTTATGTAGACATAGATACACACATTGATACAGGAATTGATACATATGAAAATAAGATTCCTACACGATTTAGACAAAAACAAAATGTAAACTTAGCAGGTACTACAGTTGATAACGCAAATCCAGAGTTCTAATTTGCAGACACAACAAAAAAATGATATAATTACTATTAACTTGGGGATATAACAAACACTATGAGTACAAAACTCGGAACAATTCTTGCAGACTTCACAACAGCTTTATCTACAGATATTGCAGTTGGTGGTACTACTGCTACACTCTCAAGTGCAACAGACGATGATGGAAATGCGTTACCTTCTGGGCGTTATTTCTTCACTCTTGATGGTTCAAATTCATCTAAAGAACATATTTCATGTGATTTAGTTGGAACAGCACTTACAAACATTAAATCACTTTCACGACAAGGTGTAGAAACTACTGGAGCAGTACGAAAACACCGTATTGGTGCTTCAGTATCTCTTACTAATCATGGTCATTTAAAATTCATTAATGATTTAGTTAGTGGTACAACAACATTAAACGCACTAGCACCATTAGGTTACGATGCAGCGCCATCATCACTCACTGGGAATCAATTAGCGACAGTCACCTATGTATTAGGTGTTGTTAATGGTGGAACAGTAACTTTTGACAAACAAGTAATTTCAGGACAAACTTCAGGTGAAGCTCTTACTGCTAATGATATTGTTTACTTCAAAGAAGCAGATGCCAAGTGGTATAAAGTAGATGCAGACTTAACTACTACTTTTGACCAATTACAAATGGGTGTAGCACAATCTACAGTATCAGCTAACGGAACTGTTACTATTGGTATATCTGGGCCTATGTCTGGATTTACTGGTCTCACAGCAGGTTCTAAATATTACTCTTCAAACACAGCAGGTGCAATTACTACAACAGCAGGTACTTATTCAGTATTTGTTGGTTGGGCTTTATCTACAACAATTCTTTTATTTGATTCAGTTGGAAAAACGTTGCCTACACAAAAAGAAAAAGATGCTTTAGTAGGTTCACAAGGAGTACCAAGTTCAACAAATAAATATATAACACAAGATAATACTTCAACTGCTGGAACAGACCAATCACAAACAACACAGAACGGAACAGTAGAAATCGGTGAGTCTGATGCAACTTCAAAAAAGAATAAGCTAGCTCAATCATTTATTCCGACTAAAACTAAAATTCGTGGAGTAAAATTATACAAAAGTGCAGATACAGGTACATTCACAGGAACAGTAACTGTTTCAGTTCAAGCAGATACAACAGGTTCTCCATCAGGAACACCTCTTGCCACTGCAACAATTACAAATGCTAATTACCTAAATATTCCAGTAGGTTCATTCGAACAATTATTTACAAGTGAATATTCCTCTCTCATAGTAGGTGGAACATATTGGATTGTAATTGAAACATCTACATCAGATAACTCAAACCACCCTAATCTCGGAACAAATACTGCTGGTGGATATGCAAACGGTTCAGTGAAATATAAAAACACTACCGATGGATGGACAGCTATATCAACTATTGATTTATATTTTAAAACTTTAGAAGGAGATGTTAGTCAGGTAGTATCCACAGATTCAACAGGATTAATCAATGATAAATTTATTAGTTCAGGAACACTAGGGCAATATTCAGTAGGTGCACTTAGTAATACTTTTGTTAAAACATATTTCAACATTCAATTACCATTTACATTATGGACAGGTTCAACAAGTGCTGCTGCTACAACAGATTTTCCTAACTGGATAAGAAGCTCGGATGTATTCGTACCACCACTTGGAGCAATGATAGATTTCCAAGGAACAGGTGGAGACAGTATTTATACAAACGGTGCACCATTATATACAGGAGCATCAAAACCACTTCAGTTTGACGGAACTAACATAGTTATCATGGATTGGTGGGCTAAACTTCCAGCAAGTTCAACAGGTGACCTCATGATGGGAGTAGCAAACGTAGAAACAGTATTTCAGAATGTATACAACTCTACAACTAATGGACGTATAGCATTTTGCAAAAGTTCAGCAGGAGTACTATACGCTACAATTTCTAAAAACGGTGTTGGAAACACAGCTACAGACATTTCAACAGGTGCAGGATTAACTCTTACTCGATGGAATAACTATAGAATGGAAATTCATTTAGGTACTGATGTAAAGTTTTATGTAAACAATGTTCTATTAGCGACATTATCAGGGGCTAATCTAACAACATCGGCAAGTGATGTATACCTAGGGTTTGGAAGAAGTAACACAGCATTATTCCAAGTAACAGCTCCTACTATAAGTCTTCAAATGAATCCTTAAATTATATGGCAATCTTCAAGAAAAAATCAGGTGGAACAAAAGTAGGGAACGCATTGCGGTCTGCTTTTACTGTACCTGCAGGTTCTAAACCTGTAATACAAATCAACAAACCATCAATTCCTACATTTGGTTCATCTAATCTAGGTAATACATTAGGTAATATTGGTTCTACTATAAAAAGTGGAGTATCATCAATAGGTAGTGTACAAAAACCAGTATCTAAATTTGGAACACCAACAATTACACCTACAGTAAGTAAAAATACTGGTGTTATGTCTGGTTCTGGTCAAAACATGTCTCCAGCTATTAAATCACCAAACATGTCTCCAGCTATTAAATCACCAAACATGTCTCCAGCTTTTATAGGGCCTAGGCAGGGTTCTAATAGATCACAGAACATGTCTCCAGCTATTAAATCACCAAACATGTCTCCTGCATTTATTGGCCCAATGCCATCAGGTAATTCAACAAATGGTGGAGGTTCATGGGGTGGTAGTAGTGCAAGAAATACTATATCAAATACTGGTTCACGTTCTGGTACATCGTATTCAGGAATATCTACAGGTGGAGGAGCAACAGGTGCAGGTTCAGGAAGTTTAGCAACACCAACAGGTGCAGGTTCAGGAAGTTTAGCAACACCAACAGGTGCAGCTACTATTGGTAATGAAGATTTTAATTACAACAAAACTCCTCAACAAATTGCAGAAGAAGAAGCATTACGACGTACACAAGACTATAACGACCAACAATCACAGCAAGATACTAATTACGAAAATATAATGCGTGATACATTACGTCAATTTCAAGGTGAAATAGATGCAACTAATCAAGTATATGCAGATAAATTACGTGTAGCAGGATTAGAGGGTAAAAATAGACTTGGACAACAACGAGCAGAAGATTTTAACTCTGGTGCAGTAAACAGTTCATTTGGTAATGCAGCACAAGAACGAGTACAATCATATAACACTGATGTAAATTCAGGTATTCAAGCACAAAAACTACAGTCACTTGCTCAAATTGAATCATCAGCTCGTGAATTAGGTAATAAATATTACCAAGATAAAAAAGCAGCTAAAGAATCAGGACTTGCAGGTTATCTTGAAAACATCAAGAGTGCAGGTACACAAAAAGAAGCTATCGCACAAGATATTGCTACTAGTATGATTAATTCTGGATTAACTGTTGATGAAATATCACCAGCTAAACTCGAGTTAATTGCTAAAAATGCAGGTGTACCAGTACAACAAATCAAGAATACATTTACAGCAGTAAAAAAAGCTTATGAAAAAGAAGCACTTACTTCAACAAGTAAGTCTGCATCGGTACAAGAATATGAATACGCTAAACAAAATGGATATACAGGTTCATTTACTGATTATCAGAATGAAGATGCAAACCGTAAAGCAGTATCTTCAGGTTCAAGTAGTGGAGGATTAACACCATACCAACAATTCCAAGCTACTCAATCTATTGCTAAAGATACACAAAAGAGAACTGAAAACGCAAGAGAAATGTCACGACAAGCTAACATGATTTCAAGTGGTTACAATGCAATAGTAAGTAGTAAAGACAAGAAAAACAGAAGTCTACAAACACAAGCTATTATTACATCGTTCAACAAAATACTTGACCCTACATCAGTAGTACGTGAAAGTGAGTACGACAGAACATCTGCAGGACAATCACTCCTACAAAGACTTGAAGGAAAAGTTAACAATATAGCACAAGGTGGTGCAGGAGTTACTGATGCTACACTTAAAGAGGCTTCAGATATAGCAAAAGAATACCTAAAGAATTCTCAAGCATCTGTACTAGCAGAAAACCAAAGAGCTGTTGCAATGGCTAATCAGTTCGGTCTTAATTCTGACTTTGTTACTACAAGTTATTCAGGTGGAGGAAACAGTGGAAGCGGTGGAGGAGGTCTTTACGACTTTTAATAAATAAAAAACATGAATGATCAATTAGACCCACAAGCAATGGCACTTACCAAAGCAATTCGACAAGTTGAAAGCGGAGGTAATTTTAAGGCACGTAGTAAAGACGGGTCTTTTGGTGCATATCAATTCTTGAAACCTACTTGGGATAATACTGCGAGAAAATATGGTGTTAATGCTGAATGGGAAAAAGCTACTCCACAACAACAAAATGAGGTTGCTTATAAACAAATCAAGGAATGGAAAGATAAAGGTCATAATGTAGGAGAAATTGCATCAATGTGGAACGCTGGTGCAGGAAGACCACAAGCATATTTACAAGGTCTTAAAGGAACAAACAGTTCAGGTGTAAATTATAATGTGGCAAACTACGCTAAGAAAGTGGCGACACTATATCAAGGATATAAAGGTCAGTCTCAACCACAAGTACAACAGGAACCAATAGAACCTGTAGAACCAATTGAACCAACTATTCCAGAACAAAAACAAGTTATTCAAACACAAGGTCAACCTGTATCAGTACGAAAAGATAGGACGCAACCAACATTGGTAGGAGGTATACTTCGTGAGGTTATCAAAGCACCACTTAAAGCCGCATTATCAGTTGCTCGACCATTCGTTGACCCGTTTGGTAAAAAAGGTGGATTATCAGTAAACACAAAATATCTTGGTAATGTAGGTGACTATGGAACAGAGATTGAAAAATCTTCTAAAAACCTATCTAATAAATATAAAGCAGGTGATATTTCACTTGGACGTGCAGCAATAGGTGGTGCAGGTGCAGGTGCGTTACAAGCTATGGATGCAGCATCAGTTGTTCCAGTTGGTGGTGTAGCAGGAAGTGCAGTTAAAGGTACAGTACAAAAAGCTCTTATTCCAACACTAAAAACAGCAGCTAAAGAGTCATTGATCCGTGGTGGAGCAATTAGTACGGGTTATGACGTATCAAACCAATTAGCATCAGGTGAAAAATATAAGCCACTACAAACACTTGCAGCAGGTACTATTGGTACAGTTGCAGACTTCGGGTTGTCTTATGGATTACCTAAAGCATTAAATAAAGGAAAAGATATTTTAGTAAAAACACCTGAACAAATGAGTGCAGGTGTAGATAAAGATATTAATAAGATTTACAGTAATGTAACTGGAGATTCAGGTGAAATCTTTAAAAGAAAAGCATCATTTAAACGTGGTATTGAAAGATTAATCCAGTCTGATATAAATGTTGTATCTGAAAAATCACCAGTAGGTGGCAAAAAAATAAAGAACCCATTAGACCCTGTAAAATCATCACCTAATGAACTAATTAATGGTTTAAATAATCTTAGTAAACAATTTGCAGGTAAAGCTAGAGCAAATACAGTAGAGGCTACCAGAAAAGGAATTGTATTAGATACAACCGCTACTGAAAACTTTATAAGAAATGCTATAGACAATAAAGATATTGGGCGTTCTGCTGGAGAAGATTTATTAACACAAATAAAGAGAACAGAAGGTAGACCAGTAGATTTACATGACTGGGTACAAAATCAGGTTAATATGAAATTCTTTAAAAATAATGGAGACCTTGCATCGAGTAAAATAGCGACAGTAGCTGATGATGCAGCAAAGATTATGAGAAAAGAAATTGATACTGTTGTTGATAGAACTGGATATGCTCAAGCATATGGAGATAACCAGGAACTAAAAAAGGTTATGTTGTCTATTGCTAAAAGTGCAAACAAAGATTTCCCGTTTGTTGATATGGCTACAGATGCTGGAATTGATGCTGGAATCTCTATATTGACAGGTAATCCTGCATATATGGCAAGAACATTTGCAACTGGATTATTTAAGTCTGTTGCAAGAAATGTTAAAAATCAAAAAGGTATTGGAGCATTTAGAAATATAAATAAAGCTCTTAAAAAGACAACAATAACAACAAAATTACCAGAAAGTGGTGTAAAAGAAGGTATATTTAATTATAAATCTGTTGGAAATCCATTACCTCCAGTAAATACTTCAAAAAGTACCACAGCGACAACAGACAAGATTATTACAAGTAAGACCATACCTACATTATCTAACACTACTGGTAATAAAGCAAGTATACCTGTTATGATGACTAATAAGTTACGTGCTGATTTGAAAAATCTTGGATATACACCAGACGATATTGCTAATCTTAAACCTGTTGAAGCAAATAAGATAGTGAACGAAGGATTAAAACCTCGTAATACTATTATAGATGTAAAATCTAACACTACACAATTACCTAAATCTAAAGTAAAGTCAAGTGACTTATCCACAGAAGCTAAGAAGTATAAGAGTGCAGAGGAATTATTTAAAGGAATTAAAGAAGCGTTAAAGAGAAATGAATACAACATAGAAGAATTATTTCCAGATAGAATAGGATATAAATCAACAATGAACGCTGAGCAGATGTTAAAATCTGCAAAAGATAATTTAGATCGTGCAAGAAATAAGACAGTCCGTGAGGGTGGTACTGGTCGTCCAACAAAAGAATATGCGGAGTCATTAAAATTCTGGGAAAACTCTGTAAAAGAAAAAAAAGATATACTAAATAAATTAGAAGAAAATAATAGTTTATACGAGTCTACAAAAGATAATTACAGTAATACAAAAGTTTTAGAAAGACTAAAAGAACTAAAAAGGATTAGTGAAGATGATTATAATTTATTAAAAACTTTTCTTGATTATCAATTAGAAAATGGTGCAATTACAGATATGTCCCAACTAACAGACATATGGAATAAAGCTAACAAAAAATAATTATCTAAAAAAGATTAATAATATTGCTATTATACCAAGTGACCAATGAACTGAAAACATAAACACAACGAAACTAACAAAAACTACTAATAGAAAAGCTATAAATAAAAGTGATAATATTGATTCCATATAATTAAAAGGGTTGGTTATCTCCCTATAATCTAACTTTAGAATAATATACAATATTAGTCAAGTAACTTATCCACATGGTAGACAATACTACAGTATACAGATATACTCTGTATACAATAGTGCGGTTTAATCAATAACATTATGCAAGACCCAAA
>JAULBU010032687.1:0-16147 GCA_032358235.1 Odonthalia washingtoniensis
GAAATGGAAATGGAAATGGAAATGGAAATGGAAATGGAAATGGAAATGGAAATGGAAATGGAAATGGAAATGGAAATATTGTAGGTACTGGTGTTGTAGGTGAAAGAAACAGAGCAATTAATTTCATGGGTACAGAACATGGAGCATCAAGTACAACGAATTTAGCAGTTGCAGTAGATTTAAAGAAATATTCTCAACATTAAGAACAAAAACCACGGACTCAAAACAATATTTCAATTGATAAAGCTGCTGTAGCAGCTGCAGCTGCCGTGGATGCAGAGGCTGTCTCACTTGGTCGAGGTTTACTTTCTGTTGATTTCTTACAAAAAATAGTTACTCCTTATTCCACCAAGCCGAACACTACCATTCCAGATTTGAAAACATGTCGTCGTCGCACAACAGAAACATAAGAAGGTAGGCGCTATTACTGGAAAACCCTGAAATATTGCATCCTCGGACACATTTTGTCCTAAAACCACAGTATCACAGTCAACGGCGACAATGAATTAACAAAAATTGAAACCGAAATTTAAATGAATCAAATCACAGCCATCAAGAGTACAAGTAGTTTTAGGCTGTAAACCAGTAACTTCAGTAGTTGTCATCAAAGCAAAAGCGGTTACGAAACCGGATGAAACAAATGGTGGAGATGTTCACACAGGTAGCGATGTGGTGGAAAATTCAGCTTTTAAAAATGAAACAGTTGGTGGTAATCGTAATGTTAATAGGGGATTGAATCAGACTATGAGAAAAAAGAAAAGATGATTTTACAATCTGTTGGATCTTCATCAACAGCAGTTGTAACAGAAGTTTGGTATTAAAAAAATCCAACCAGTATGTTTTCCGTTATCAGAACGTGTGAACCGTGATCAGAAAAACAACAATCCGTGAGATATTCATCCTTTAGTTGTCAATTTACTATATTAGAGCCATCCAGTTCTGTTTAAGGTCATGTTGCCTACAAACCGTCGGGCATCAAAGAATGCATCACTGTTACAAAATACTGATAGATTACCGGAAATTATTGAGGAGATATTAGTTCTTTGGGAAGTTGGTTCCGGTCATGTGGGGTGGATGGCTGACTTTCTTGATGTTTCGACATTTGCAGTTACGCAGTCTGGAACTGAAGTAGTTTTGGCAACTTGTTATATTCGCTATGTTAAAAGTTGTTCTCACCCAGTACTAGATACTGAAGTGGAATTTCTACGACCAAAAGAGGGTGTAAAGATTTTACTAGACAAGCACTAATTTCCTGACTCCACACCTATACCTACCCCTCGGAGAAATCCGGGAGAGTATGTACAGCCTTCCCTTCAATTCGCTTCTAAAATGTTGCAGAAACGTTTAAGTGTCATATATTGTTTCTAGCCCAAGGCAGGTAAGCCATAACAGCGAGTCAATAATACCCACGAAGCATCACCACTCCAGGCACCACTACCAAACAAATATGTTGAAGTATATCTGCCAGCCGTTCTGTGTTTTGGACGTCATATATGTTTACAAGTTCGAGCTCTCCTTTCTTCACTATTACTATTTTTGTTGATACAAATCAAAATTAATTTCTGTCTCTTGTGAATTTTAATACAGAGTTGGTTAATTATTTGAAACTTAAACAACAGGCATTTCTTGATATATTCATATAATGTAGTTGAAGTATGTAGTACATACTCTACACTTATACTTATATTTAAGTATAATAATGTATTGCATTATTACAAAATAAAATAGTCTCCTTGTTCCGTTAGAACTCCATTTTATGCGTATTTCTCATTAGAAATAGGCATGAAAAGGTAATTACATTTTCATGTGCCTTTTCATGAACCTGCAGTTATATTTTCATCTTTTGACACTGCACTCCGCAACATCACTATAACCTCACAGAGATAAACGTAACACATCCAAGTTTGTAAAGGAAATGAAATATTTAGATATGGTCATTCTCATGTGCATAGTATTGCATTTTTCATTTCCCTTCCCTAACACCGAACTTCAAAACGAAATACCTACATAGAAATTTAAGTACAGCAACAAATTTATATCTTCATAATATGAAAAATGTATTTATACATACATGTACATGAACATGGAGAACGATAAAAAAGTAGAAGAACTCTTTTGTCTTCTATGAAGGAATAAAAACGTTCAGAAATAGGATCATATTTTGCAAATCAGGACCTTTTTTAACACTGCACAACACATATAAAACATAGCTAAGAATACATAAAAGTAAAGCAGACAAGTTACATTTTTATAACTTTAAAAGAGGAAAACATTACCACGTCAAGGAACTGAGTTGTACCGTGCAGTATCAATTCAATAATCCCCCACGGTACAAAATTAAACATGTCTACCATTAAATTTTCAGAAGTTATATTACTTATAAAAATGACATTGTACAGTATCATTTTTATAACTAATTCTAAAACTCGACTACGAAGCGTGTCTAAGATCGGTCTTCTTTATTGAATAAAACTTGTTAGGGGTTAGGGGAAAAAGAAAAGGGGTCTACTTGTACTTTATTGGTTTCTGAGTCCGGGTCGAGAAGGGAGGTGGATTGACTAGTATCCCTGATTCAATTACGATCACAGTAATACTAATCAAGAACTTCTCTAGGAGCGTTTTCGCAGCTCGTGTCGCAATTGGGGTGATCCGGAACGCATCGTACGCGTGGGGACCACCTGTCTATTTAATAGGCGGTTGAACTACTCAGTGTCTGTGTGGTGCCTCTGTTGCCCATTGACGGAGTATCGACTGTCAGTTTCAATGGAAGCCTATTCTGTCTGAATTCCTATGTAGTTTATTATAGCTTTCTATTCTTTCCTTTCGTTAGGCTGTTGCGACATATATATAAAGAAATATAGTATAATTTGAACTGAGTCGTTAATGTAGATACACGTATTGTACAATTTTTTTTGAATTCGAAACGTGTGCGTTAGAAATAAATCCGTTTCTTATTGCATGAATGAATCATTCAATTCAGATACTGTATTGTCTGTTTTGGACGGTAAAAAATTCTCTACTTGAGTAAGGAGATCATCATTATTCAGAGAAAGTGGTGCGTGCGTTGGAAAGTAAATAATTCGCTATCTGAATAAATAGGTCATTATTATTCAGGAAATGCATTGTACCTTATTTTCATGACGCTGTATGTTTCTTGAAGCTGTGTTTGCACTGTTTTACCATCATCCCCTTTTCATGGCTTACCTATCACCTATAGCTTTTTCCATTCCCTGTTTGGCTTTGTACCATTTTCCACATCGTCGTCGTTGACATCATCATGTCGATATCAACATCATTATCGTCGTCGTCTTCATCATCAGCAATATCATCATCTATACAATCGTCAACGTCTTCAACATTATTTTTATTATCATTTTCAATTTCATCATCAATATCCTCAACATCAACGTCGATATCATAGTCAACATCGTCCATATCATCATCAATACCCTCAACATCCTCTTCTGCCATTACACCACGCTGCTCGCCGCATTTTATTGTCTCTCGCGCTCTTCTTCCTCCTTCGTGGTGGTTAGTCACCCGAACGCACCTTACCGATTCTAAGAATCGACACAAACTTCCCAGTTACTATTCAGGGTAAATACTTGGATACGAGAGATTCCAAATTTGTCACTATAAAATGCGAGGGGTGGTGAGATCATGGCTTGTATTGTTGTTCTTGGTTTCCTGGACGTGCAGTAACAAACAACGACTTGAATGTTCTGACCAGATCTCCTCTCTTTCAAATTATATTTTCAGAGACTGTTCTGTAACCGTTACGGATTGATTCAATATTGTTGACGGAGGCCTACCTCACTACCTGTTGTATATGCTTCATGATGGTATCTACCCACAGTGGCCTAGTTTCCCAAGCTCAATGTCAGATTTCCTGGATCTTGTCCAAAAGAAATATTTGTCAAGCAATAATCCGTTCCGAAGGATGTTGAGCGTTTTTTGGCATTATTCAATCCCACTTCTAGATACCACGACGTGAATCGAGTCGCTGGCAACTTTGCGAGGAAATACGCATATCATATATTTGCGTCACCATACACAACATGCTCATTCGTATGAACCAATTGAACGATAGAAATTGCGATCTACGCACTGGATCAGATATTGAAAAATTATGACAACATGATTCAACAACGTACAGATTTCTTCGACCGAAATGGCACGCAATATTTCAATCTGCAATGTTCAGATAAAATACGATATAGATACAGAAGCAGAGCGTATGATGCTGCGTGATATATGGTTTACTGACCCCAACTGTTATTACCGGCAGTAATTTGACCTTGTGACTCATAAAACATTCCTCCATGCGTGGTAAGAAAGTTATTTGAGTCGAAAGTACTGCACGGAAACAGTAGAATATTATTATAAATATATTATCAGAAAACCACGTCAACGAGTCGTAACTCTCTTATCCACACATATTGATAGTTATAATATCAACATGAAACAATTTTAATCCTTTAATTCCTTTTGATTATCACTAATGACATTGTTATGAACAGTAATAATAAAGAACGTTATACAATTACATTACTTAATAATAAATTCTTTATTCACATTATTTCTTTACAAATGTTTTATAGCCATTATCCGATTCCATTTATATTGTTGTTATCTGACTAAAACAAGTGTATTAATTGTTCAAAGACTGGTCGCAATAATACTATGCAGTACTTTCATTTATCAAGGCAAACACTACAACTTACATTAATAAAATTATAACATTGAAAATTTTCTTTTAATAAAAGATCTTGCACACGTTACTTGCAACACTTCATTCATGCACTTATTCATCACTTCCTTTTGGTATCAATCGAAATTCCATGTAAAACAATTCTCTTGTTTCTGCACGTTTCTGAAGGCTATCCATATACGTTATAAGATCACTTGTTTGTGTCATTTCCGTCTTCACACCTATCATCACCTGTCGCATTTTGTCCTCACTCATGTTCGCGACATAGTTCTTCTTTAAAGATTTTATTCCGCTCGGCCGTGTAGATGACAAAACATCCATTCCTTCTACAGATAGATCATCAACAGTAAGCCTTCAAGTCCATCTGACTGATTCAGTACTTACCGGTTGCCCATAACCACCCCTTGTTGCACTTGAAGGTACAATTACTTTGTCATTACCAGAAACTGGGGTTAAACTTCCAGAGTGGTTATTACGCAACGGTATTGTCACAGTAACCACTTCTGTCCTTTCAGAAACACTATCATAATACATTTCATGATCAGATCCTCTATCCACAGCTACACCCGTATCGAAATTAACTGCAATTGAATCGGTCCCTAACCGAGATTGGTAAGTTCCACTTCTTATAATTTTTCAGACACAACTCTGATCACAATTGCCTTATTTTTGAATTAATTATAACTATTCGGCAAACTCTACGTATCTGAAAGATATTCCGATTCCAGGATTATCATATTTATCACGTCTTCCTCTGCTTCAAAATATAGCATGTGTCTGTTTTACCAATTAGTCTCTGTTCGCATTCACCTTACGGTTTATTAATAGCACTTGCTGATAACATGTATTCCAGAATTTGCAATCCAATGCAACACCAGGCCACTTGCTACAGATTGATTTCTTCAAGCGCTTTATCCCCTACCTTTCACTAGACATTTTGAATATATCGTTACAGAGAGTCTCTTCCTTCTGAAACATTTAAGCTGTTTCTTTACTCGTGACTTCATCAACATCAAAATTTCTCTCGTCGTCCATTGTTACTCACTTCTTTTTTCATTAACCACACCATTTGGATCATTCCGACGATTCTTCCATCAACGTGCCGTACCACCGAGTGAATTACATTTCTTGTTTCCACTATCCTATACATATACAACATGCTCCCTATTAGTACCTATAGAATCTGCTAACTTGGTAGTTCAAATATAACGACCCCTTTGCACTAACTTTACCTTTCGGGCAACCCCCGTTACAAAATATCCAAAAATGTTAACGGGTTGCTTATCATCATTATATGCAGTATGGTACTGCATATCATATGATTGTATATACATTTATGAGATATGCCATCATAGAATAAAATATAATATGTAATACGACATGCAAGGGGCATATACTATTCGTATAGTATAATATATCTATATCTATGTGTTGAGGCTATTTCTGTAAATATATCTTTTGTGGCCAATCCTTGATTCGATTATGTCTGTCCGGCTTACTCGTATATGGTGTCTCTCTACTTTCGTTTATGGTTTTCCTTATCTCCTGCCCGTATTATCTCAACTCCTCTCTTTCCTTTCCAAATTCCTTCCTCCTCTTCTTTATTAAATGCCTACTCGCTTTCTTATTACGGTGTCATTCCTCGTTTGTTTCCTTTGTATTAATTAGTGTGTGTACGGTGACTTTTTTGTTCCTTTCTCCTCCGCCGTTAAGGCGTGTTGCAAAGTGAGTTAGGTAGGACCTAGGTAGCACCTATTAAGCCACACTGTGTACCGTTCTGACCGTGGTGTCCAGTTAGCCCCACGGTTATCTGCGGAATATGCTGGGTTACTGATGGTTTGTATCCCTCTGAGATTTCTCCCAGATGGGATTGTGGTAACGTAGTTGTCAGATTCGGGCCCCTTGATGGCGATGGTAGGTTTTCTCGCAGTGACGGTGATCCTGGGCTGGGTTTTTGTAGAATCGGTAATCGTTCTTGTTTCTTCTTCCCCAACGGGAATCATGCCTGTTATATACCCTTCTCATAAACTGTCATTTAAAATGTTACACGTGGTAGCCACTACACCGATTAATTAAATTAGTTTCACTGGGACTAATATCGAAGCCCTGCAAAAAAAACAATATCTTTAATTAGCTTAAGTGAGACTGATTGTCTAGGGAGATTAATTCCAGGAAAATTTAAATAGTTTCAGGAATACTAATTAAAAACTTTTAATTTAGTATAACTTAAACCGCCAAAATTACCAAATTTTTTCACTCAAAGAAGGAAGTCTTTTACACTCATTGCTTTTTGTGCCCCAATAATGGAGTTTATTTATTTAATTATGAAGTAGCAAATAGCCAAATTGGATCTCTTAAGGTTATACCCATTTTCACATTGATTGTAAAACATATTTCTTTAAATATCAATTCCGTTTCAGGAATAAAATGAAATAGACTACTATATGTCTTAATTTTCTAACGTCACCTTTTACTTTTCAAGTATTAAAATAGCAACGTTCGAGTTTCAAATCAATTATTAGTTTTTAAACGTTATGATTATCAATCAGTAATTCTTCTACGTTTTTGACGGTTATAACTGTCGAATCACCGAACGGTCTCTACGAACTAATATACGATTGAAAGGTAAGTGATAATATTAACGATAATGTATTATTGATAATTGTAATAATGATTATAGTGGCAACGTTAATAGCAACAATTAGAACGTGATAACAAAGTAGTAATAATTATTACGGTGGCAACGTTAATAGAAATAATGATAACAGTAATATGTTAATAGTATAGTGATAATAGCAATAGTGACGGTCAATAGTAAGTAATGATAGTAGTAATAGTAATGGTTAATAGTAATATGTTAATAGTAACAATGATATCCGATCCGATGATTGGCCGAGAGGCAGTAATGTACTAATAGAGTAAAGTGGCCGAAACGGTGGTGGTTGTATTCTTTTACTCGGCAATTATGCAGTTGACGCGTATAATGATTATGGGATAATGGGGTTTCTGGTTAGGTGGATTCAGTTGTCTGATCCGTGGGTAACTCGATTCCTGCCGTCGCTAGATGACTTTGCAGATTCTAAGTCACGATGCTACGCGTAGTATCTCCATGTACCAACTCTGGTCTTGCAGATCGAGGAAGCCTGTCGCACGGTTGTTAGTCGCGCTCAGGTTTACCTTTGCTCCTAATGGTCGACGATTAAGTCGGTTGAGGCACTTTGTGTTGAGTCTCCCCTTGCCGTTGATGAAGCTGTCATAGCGTTCGTTGCATTTCGTGCGGGTTCTGTTATTTCGTTGATGTCTACCGACTTCTTTGTTGTATCTCCTGCGGAACGAGCGTGGTATGTATACTCGAATGGGTCAGATTCCAGTTCGATAAAAACACGTCACACACGTGTAGGTATTTTCTACAGTTAGTAAGCGATCGGATTACTGAAGTGGAAATTTCAAATTAAGTCGACACGGGGTATCGAAGATGGTTAATTCGATGAAATGAATGGTGTGCAGTATCACAGTGGATACTGTATTTCTTGTTTTTTGACAAAATAGTTTCCTTAAACAACTGCCCTTTTGTCTTTCTTCCTTCTTGCCATCGTTTTGGTAAGTTTTTACTCCTTGTCTTTTATTACGGCGCACTTTTGGCGACGCGTGTTCATGCCTAGTGCGTGAATCGTTTCCTCTTACTGTATGTTATCGCCCTCTTCGTCATCTGCGCCGTCTCTCAATCATTTTTTTCATCCCGTGTTTTACTGATAGTATTTTCATCTTTCTCATCTGCGTTCTTCTCGTTACGCAAAGTATACCCCGCATTCGATTCAAGGTCAATCTACAGTCCAGATATTTTAGTTTGTGTAACGAGGATGCCACCCATCCCAGTGGCGTGATGTTCAGTTTGTTTTCTGTCATGATGCGGAGGTGTGGTGAAGATGACTTGAGGACTTCTTTGGTGAGAGAGTTGGCGGGGTTGATGGAGCCGGGGAATCCGGGCGATGCCATCAAACTCACTTTGAACGTAACTCTGTCGTGAAGCAGTGATGTCAATTTGTAAGCGGCACTCGGTAGTTTTTCAGACTCGAGCTACCACATTGAAAACATTTTTCCTGCCTATCAGTGCTTTAATACGGATCTAATTGTCAAGGATGTCTTCGACGAGGTCTTTTACGACGAATGCGAAATAAAAGCCGAGAGTGAGGGCCTGAATCTCGGCCACCATCACTGATCGTGAAATTCGGTTTCATCGTTTGTTGCCATAGTGCACAGTATTGCAATTCCCGTCGTCATTTGCCATCAGAATCAAGTATTCCAGCTGGATTTTTCAACCCTTCGTGTTCACGAATGAGGCATCCGTAAGGAGTACGAGTCTGACGTTTTCTAGGTTAAGTTTGACGGAGCTAAGACCTTGACGATTTGTTGGTATCATGAATTTTTTGACTTTACGTAGGGTCTTGTATTCTTCGTCGTTTCTTGGGGTATTGCCTGCGGCTATGATCTGGATTGATGCGCACACGTCTGGACGTACATTTACTCTTATGCACTGTGTGAGAGCTCGTTGACTTGAAAATGACTTCTGGTCTTTGGCGTTTTCTAGACGTATAATCTTGTCGGTTTTTCGGATGGAGACCTGGTTTGGGGCTGTGGTGCTGATGTTGATTCCTTCGAATGTGGTAGATTCCTGCGTAATAGTAGTGCAGGGATTGCATCGAAACTCTTTTGAGTCCTTCTTCTCCTTTTCAAGAATTGTTTGGTGCCAGGTACTTAGGAGTCGTCAACTTGAAGCAAAATGGGACCGTCGAGCCCATCGGTTGATCTTCTGAGAAGTACGCATGGGCCAGTGGTGGATCTTGTCATTTGTAGAGTTCTGAGATGGTGATTAAGGTGAAATACAAATTTATTCCTGACTCCTTGATCCCATAACGCGGTTTAACAACTTTGAGAACGTGACCAGCTGGTAGGTTAAGTTCGGGATGTCCCTTGATGTTGACGTCACGTTCCAAGTTTGAGTGAGATTGTATGTATGCCTGAATGATGTCCTGGGTGTACGATGTTATATGTGGCATGGATGAGGAGATGGAGAGGGCGACGCGTTGGGAATATCTTTGGACTGTTTACTCCTTGGTTGGTATTGAGGTGGCACCTTCATTGGGATAGTTTTGAGCGATGAGTCGGCTTTCCTAGCGAAGTTGGTCTCCGGCATTTTTCAGCTCGTCTATGAAGCGACTGCCGAAGATTCTTGTGGATGGTGGGTGATCCTAATTCCAAACTGGGATGAAAGTACCGTCTTGGAGGAGCCCTTCGAGTGCCGTTTTTCTTGATTGTTTGAATGCCTTCTCTTCTAGCAATCCTTTCGTCGCCTCGATTTTCCGAGCAGTGGTACCGAAGTATACCTCATTCTTTTCCTTGTCTTCTTTATGGTCAGCTGGTTTATTGTTGGTGGTGATTATGTTGTGATATATGTATGGGTATCGTACGATGATATGGCTGAATGAACCCAAGGTTTTACAAAGGTACTTAGAAAGATCTTGCGCCCTCTTGGCAATTCTATCGTAACGTTTACACCTTTGGCGGCAATGTATTTTTATGGGCCTTTCCATGTCTTGCTGATCGTTCTAAATACCGGGACTGGAGATCCATAAGGTAGGTTTCGGAGCCGTTTTGATTTCCCTTTTGCTTTTGGGTCACAAAGATGACGTAATGATAATGCGATTCTCCTTTTAGCCTGTTCTTGTTGTACAGAGATCTTGCCTTGAGATATAGCGCGTTGTATTTGAAGTTGGATGAGTGAGGGTGAAGTTCTAGTCTATCGCGGGAGGGCTCCTAACACTAGTAGCATCTGAAAAAGCCATTCTGGTCCCATTGTGGCATTAACAGAGTAGGTTGCTATCTTCAAACAATCGGCATCCGTGACATCGTCTTTGTGGAGTGACTATCTGAGTTTCTTGCAGGCGCTGCAGAGCGGTGCGTGGTAACAGTGGATGATGCCTATTGTGTCTGGGATTTATATGGGGTCTTTTTCAAGTGTGATTCTGTTTGCTCCCAAGTTTGATTTCATCTCTGATGACTTGTACGCCGATACTTGTTCGACCGTGAGGAAATCTGGGGGGTATGTAGAACAGGATCCACAGCCGCATTATCGCCTTGTATATATCGTCTTTGTTCTGGTTTGGGAGAAACGAAGCGGCCGTAAAGTGTGTACATTCATCGACCATGTGGATGACCGGCTTTGAATCGATGAACATAGTATCCAATATTACTCGAAGGTTACACCGCAAGTCGTCTGTTCTTACCGTAAGTCGAATTCTGCGTTGGGCTGTGGAATGCGTCTTGCATGGTCCGCAATCATCGGCGATATTCTGGAGTTCTTGTTTTATTTGTCTTAGTAAGTTGTTCATTGTTGCCCTTTTCAGGAGGTTGAAGGTGGACTTTACAGACGGATGGCCGAAGTTTCTGTGAATTTTTCGCAGATCTGCTTCGGAGTTTAAGGCATACGGTGTGTCGGAGGAGGTCCATCTGTAAATAAGAAAATTTTTCTAAAGTATGAGTGGTTGGCGGAGTGGGCCTACGTGGATAAATTTGCCTTCGAGGATGAGATCTAACCCGTTGTCTATCATGTCTTTGTTAGATAATAAGGTTGGTATGTTCCAATCGATGATGGCGACGTTTTCGTCGATAAGAAGGCCTAGTCTGTTGAAACGTATTTGGATTATGGCATCCCCTATTACCTTCTCGTGGCCTCCAATTCCTCTCAGTTTGTCCTTCTTCGGTTGTCTCATCTGGGCTTTTCTTTCAAATTCATTTTGATACTCGTCGTACTGCTGTTAACTCATAACCGAACGTCTGTGGGCGGCGGTGTCCAGTCTGGTGGCGTCAAACGTTACATCCTCTTTTGCTTTCAACTGTTCTCTCATCACTGTCAATGTCTGGGCCATGTCTGCTTGAAAGGTTCAGCCATGGATGAATGCTGTGCTGGCCAGTCATTCTTCGATTGTTGATGCGTCGTCTCTCGCGATTTGGAGAGAGTAGTGGACTTCATAGTAATCTGCATCTACTCAATCTACGTAGTCATCGTCTGGGCTGTCATCTGCTTCATGGTCTGTATCATCAATTTCCATGTGCACAGCTAAAGCGAGGTCCGCGGAGGTTAGTAGTGCCTTGGGGTGATTTTCCTTGATCTTGTCAATAGATTTGGTTATGTCTTCACGGATATGGCTGGTCCTTGCATGGTGATTTTCTCCACAAACAAAACACCCTTTAACTCATTTTAACAAGTCGGGGTTGAGGTGCCGTTTGTTTCCTTTCCACCTATAGTCATCTTTTCTGTTATGCTTATTTTTATTGATGGACCATGGTTCTTTGCCTGGGATCTTGCGTCACCTCGGTATGTCTTTCCGAAGGAGTAGTGCACTTGGTCTGTTACTTAATTCTTCATGTCGCTTTCTACGTTGCACACGTAATTCGTGCTTCCGGAGCGTGTCTTTTCCGAAAGTTGGTTGGCTATTCGTTGCGTAGCCTCCTGGCTTGTGCGTGTCATGCGATTTCGCAATGTAAATTGGATGAATGGGATATTGACAGCCATGATCAGTACATCCTTCAAGAAGTGGTCTGGACGATATAGGGGGTCTAGTTGTTTTTGCAACTTCATGCTTTTGTCTACGAAGTCTCTGAATACTTCGACTTCCGAATTCTCATGATCTTCGATCATGGACTTTATTAGGGTCATTTCTTACCACCTGGTCAATATCCGTGACTTCTTCTCGTGGCTATTGTATCAATCACACAGCATTTTTATGGCTTCGTCGTAGTCCTCGCATCTGTTCGTTCGATGCATAGAAACGTAGTACGTCGCCAGATAGCATTACCGGGGCCGATTTCTTCTTCTCCTGGAGGCTGAGTTAGCACATAAATGACATTGTGTAGAACATATTGATGCTGTCATCAAGATCCTCGTACCATTCATATGTGAATTCTTTCTTGGTTGCAAGTGCTGTCATCATGCCGTTTATTCCGAGGCCTTTTATTCTTTGTACACGCCTCGTCTGTTTCTATGGTGATATATTTCTGGTCCATCCTTTCTTGCTATTTTATCATCATTTCATGAACTTTCGCATCACTCTGGTGGTCACCCATCTGGGTTGTTGCTTTTCCAACCTTCTTCCTTGGCGCTTCCTTCCTCTTTTCGGCATCTCTAAGGATAGGTAGTGGGTGAATGAATGGTGTGAGCTATCTGGGTTGTTCTAGGGAGTTCCCGACCCTTTATTGGTTCTCCTTATTTTGGTATTGGAACGTCGGGTCTGCATTTTCTATTCTTTCTGGGTGTATGAATTGGTTGTTCATATCCGTCTTTGCCAGAACTTCTACTTTTACCAGGGTTTCGTGTATGGGAATGTATTTCGTTTCTCCTATGTTCTCTAAGTTCTTCGGATACAGTATTTCTATCAACACCTGTGATCTGGTTTGCTTCTTGCGTGCTATGACGTTCACTTATCTTTCGTTTAGAAAGTCTGTCCAATCTCTTTGCATGGATCCTTCCCAATATTCGATAGAGTGTGACCGGAATGTCCTTATGAATTCTATCCACATACTTTTCCTCGTATGTGGGTCGGGTTTGTCTTTCTTAATCATTCCGCCATCTTTGCTCCGTTCTCCTTGAGTTCTTCTATATGCGTCTCCCACTTCTCTTCTGGAGCCGATTCTTCCAGTGGTTATGGATCATCTGCAATGTTTGGATACTCTTTCGTTTTCCTTTCCCCAGGCATTTGAGGGGGTATTGGGGATCCTGTTGGGCTCTTCGGCTGCGATCCTGATATTTGCATAAGTGATGACTGGGGCTCAAATCTATTGCTCCTTGTGGTGTTTGGAATCATATTTCTGTCCTTGGTTTTGTTCTTTTCTAATGCTCTTTCATCTGAGTTTGGTTGTACGCCCGCAATGCTACTTCACTTTTTGCTGTAAATTCTTGACTGTCCCTTTTGATTATGTTCATGTGGTTTCGGCGGATACTTTCATATCGCTAGAAAATAAGTTTAAATTGTCGAATAGCCCAACGGTCTCTGCGAACTAATATACGATTGAAAGGTATGTGATAATATTAACGATAATGTATTATTGATAATTGTAATACTGCTTATAGTGGCAACGTTAATAGTAACAATTAGAACGTAATAAAAAAGTAGTAATAATTATTATGGTGGCAACGTTAATAGAAATAATGATAACAGTAATATGTTAATAGTATAATGATAATAGCAATAGTGACGGTCAATAGTAAGTAATGATAGTAGTAATAGTAATGGTTAATAGTAATATGTTAATAGTAACAATGATATCCGATCCGATGATTGGCCGAGAGGCAGTAATGTACTAATAGAGTAAAGTGGCCGAAACGGTGGTGGTTGTATTCTTTTACTCGGCAATTATGCAGTTGACGCGTATAATGATTATGGGATAATGGGGTTTCTGGTTAGGTGGATTCAGTTGTCTGATCCGTGGGTAACTCGATTCCTGCCGTCGCTAGATGACTTTGCAGATTCTAAGTCACGATGCTACGCGTAGTATCTCCATGTACCAACTCTGGTCTTGCAGATCGAGGAAGCCTGTCGCACGGTTGTTAGTCGCGCTCAGGTTTACCTTTGCTCCTAATGGTCGACGATTAAGTCGGTTGAGGCACTTTGTGTTGAGTCTCCCCTTGCCGTTGATGAAGCTGTCATAGCGTTCGTTGCATTTCGTGCGGGTTCTGTTATTTCGTTGATGTCTACCGACTTCTTTGTTGTATCTCCTGCGGAACGAGCGTGGTATGTATACTCGAATGGGTCAGATTCCAGTTCGATAAAAACACGTCACACACGTGTAGGTATTTTCTACAGTTAGTAAGCGATCGGATTACTGAAGTGGAAATTTCAAATTAAGTCGACACGGGGTATCGAAGATGGTTAATTCGATGAAATGAATGGTGTGCAGTATCACAGTGGATACTGTATTTCTTGTTTTTTGACAAAATAGTTTCCTTAAACAACTGCCCTTTTGTCTTTCTTCCTTCTTGCCATCGTTTTGGTAAGTTTTTACTCCTTGTCTTTTATTACGGCGCACTTTTGGCGACGCGTGTTCATGCCTAGTGCGTGAATCGTTTCCTCTTACTGTATGTTATCGCCCTCTTCGTCATCTGCGCCGTCTCTCAATCATTTTTTTCATCCCGTGTTTTACTGATAGTATTTTCATCTTTCTCATCTGCGTTCTTCTCGTTACGCAAAGTATACCCCGCGTTCGATTCAAGGTCAATCGACAATAACTGTCACAACAGGATATTTTTAGATTGATTTTTATATCATCATGACGGCGATTTCAAGGAAAAGTTCGGTGATAAGAGTAAACCCACTCAAGAAAATATGTGATTCATTGTGGTATGGCTCTGCATGCCAACGGTACTTGGAGAGTGGAACAACTCTTCCCTCATCTCTAGGAAATGATCCACAAATACATCAACCACTTTAACGGGGATTCATTGTTGAAAAGAAGAGAGGAAAATGATTACTGCCGTTATAATTTTATATCTCCTTTACTGCAGGGATTAGATTAACTGCACTATTAATGTGGATGGAGAAGATATTATTTCGTGTCCATCTTTAGTAGGATAGTGCATTATTATTTCTCCCCTGATAACAAGAAATATTCTCAATGCTATAATCTAAATGTTGAGAGATTAACGATAGTATAAAAGGTCCCAAGGACTGAAACTTCTCGTATAATAAAAGGATAAGTTATATTTGCAACATTCATTACCGAGACTAGAAAACAATTAGTTACGTTTATTTTTATTTTTTCTGTAATTTTTTACAATTTTTTTGGGAATTTTTAATATTAAATTAAGCCTCGATTTTCACTGTATCTAATTTTTTTCCCATCAAAACCTAGGATCCGGAATTACTCTGACTTACAGTAATTTGCTACTGAGACTAATACCCCAGCGAGACTAATTAAATTAATCGGTGTATTGTACTTCTAGAAATACTATTGTACTCTGTTCTAATTCTATTTGGAATTCATTTTTATTGGAATTCATCACTATCAGAATTCGTCACACATGCCCACGTTTCTTGTCAACGTAGTTTTCTTAATAACCTTTATTCCACCATTCGTTATGCCATTCCTTCGGTAACTTAGTCCAATGTTACCTCTGACCCTTTAATCTAGATACGCGAAACATAGTAGAATCATGTTGTGTATGCCCATTGATCGATGAGATGATGACTATTTTATTTCGTGGCATCAAATCAAAGTATCTCTCCCGAGATCATGGAATTTGATGACTGTCCGTATTTCGGCCCAACTGTCCGTATTTCGGCCCAATTTGGTCTTTCTGTCTCTATTGTGTTCTGACGTAAAAGGTTTTCACCTTGGGTCTGCAGTTTATTATCGAAGTCTTTAAATATCCCGATACATGGG
>JAULBU010032698.1:0-36331 GCA_032358235.1 Odonthalia washingtoniensis
ACATATATAAGAAACCGTATCAATTTTCCATGACACGAGTAGAACACGATCTGACCAAGACTGTAGGCTCACGTTACTATGCAAACTTCGACTTTGCGCATGGCTACTGGAAACTTCCACTGCGTCATGATTCACAGGAGTGCCAATATTTTATCACTCCGGATAATGTGTTCAAGCCAAAGCGGGTTACTCATGGAACGACGAGCGATGTCCTGGACCTGCAGTGATTCCTAAGTATGAAATTGCATCCAGATCTGCGACAACTAACACTGCTACGGGTGGACGACTGACTCTTCCACGAGCAAACAATTGAGGCCCTGATCAATAACATCGGATACTTCATTCGTTTTTACGCAGAATTCAACCGGAAACTTCATTCGAAGAAATGTGTTCTCTTCACTAATTCCGTGAAGTGATGTGGACCAATAATCACAGCGGATGGCATTCGACACGATCCGCCAGGATTAGACGGTTTAGTCAACATAAATTGCCCAACCACAGGCCTTCAGATACAGAAATTCCTTTGTGTGATTCAGTGTCTGCACTCGTTCATACCCTAATTCAAAGGTCTTGTCCCGGACCTGGACAAATTCCTCGAAAAGGTGTATGACCGTACCGACAAACGAACGAAACGCGCAGTAGCTCGAGTGTTGCTGTGTGAAATCGGATGAACGGAACAACACACATTAGAGTTCGAGAGGTGCAAACAAGCAATCATCCGCCACACTACACTGGCTCATTGAGACAAATTTAAGCAATTTCGCATTTACACAGACGAAAGTGACTCGCATTGGTCTGGGATTTTGACCCAGGTAACATGCGATCAATTGACGACGATGCAGCATGCAAATTAAGATTACGAACCTTTGGATTTTCACTCCGGCTGTTTACTCGATGCACAGGTTGCCTGGAGCACACTGGAGACGGAAGCGTTTGCAGTTCTGGTGACCACAGAACGATCTTATTGGCTTGCGTCATGCACAGAGGAGTTCGATCTGTACATGTATCACAAAACCTCGATTATTACCCTTTGAAAGTAGTATGAAAAAAGGTAACTGTGTTTGTTTATTTTGTCAACAATCTATTGTTGTATTATTTATAGACTTTTGACATCTAGCTACGTCTCACCGTGGAGTTCATTAGTGTCAATTCAATCAATCAATTCAAGAAAGTATAATCAATAAATTCAAGATACACCAATAGCTTAAAGTATATAGCTTACACTGTGAGTAACGGTTTACACTGTGGGCACATCACATTTTCCCCGCTGCCTCGGCCTTCCGCCTTCGGCAGTGGTTGGCATGTCAACCTTACGTTCCTTTCCACCTTGGAGCAATTATCAACAATAACACCTTTGACCTGTTGTCAATAAAGCATGCTCTCGGTCAGGTGGCGATGCGTAAGGTGCTACGCTGGGCCGTTCGACTTTCAGCATACAATCAGGTCCGTTTTCACATCCGTGGAGAAGAAAATGTATGGGCTGACTTGCTCAAAACGTGGAGCATCCCAATAACGATCAGGAGACTCTTCACTATTCCTCCGTTATCCACAACCTTTTCAGACTTCGTCTGGCCATCGCATGACACCATCTAAATGTCCCAATCCAAGCATTGCGACGACAATCCTGAAGATGTTGTGAAGTATGATGAACTTTGAAACCTCTCTCCCACCGGTCCTATCTGGATCCCAGATGCAGACGAAGATTTAAAACTTCGTCTGGTCATAATCGCACATACTGTAGCAGCAGGTCATCGTGGACGACTTTCCACCGAACAGGCTCTGACCAAGAACGATTTATGGTCTATATTGTCTGAGGATCGACTTTTGTCAAGTCGTGTATCCACTACCTCTCAACAAGGAGGGGAGAAACCGTTCCTCGCTCTTTCGGTCCGAATCTCAAGGCAACGAAGCCTAATGCTCCAGTACAATTTGACTATATTGACTTAGGAAAAAGTACAACTGAGGATAAGTACATATTCATGGTGGGCGACGACCACAGCGGGACAGTTGGTTTTACCCGTCACCGTCTACAGCCGCAGAGACAGCCACCAATTCACTCCTAGATTGGTGTGCTCCGTTAGGTGTCCCACCCGGGATAATGTCCGACGGTCCAACTAATTTCAAAAATGAGACTATCCGCCTCCTTACGAAATGATTGCGAACGTTACACCATTTAAATTTATCCTACTGCCCGTGGTCGACTAGTGCAGTCGAAAGACTTGGAAGGGATTTTTGCACCTGGCACGTGCTCTTCTTTCGGAACTGCAGTTAGGAGATGATGATTGGCAACAACTGTCACCGCTTTTTTAAAGTATGCTAAACAAAGCACCATCACCAAAACGAAATAATGTTTCACTAATCACGGAGTTCACCGGGCGTCCTCCCTCTCCACATATCACCAATTTCCTCCGTACATCGGATTACAGGCCTATAACGCTCACGATACGCAGCAAGAAAAATAGTTCAATATCTCAACTTTGATAGAGTTTATGTATGATTTACAACCAATGGTACATGCTCACGAAAAAACAGAACACGAGCGTATGAGCAAGTGCAAACAAAAAGCAGAACTCGCCAAATTCTGTGAAGGTGATTACGTCTTCGTTGAGCGTGAAGAATGTTTCGAAGGCGAACAATTGTGCCTCCGTTGGCGTGACCCACCCCTTATATTCAATGAATTGAGTGACTACGTCTACAAAGTAGAAGACTTGCGAAATCGAAACCAAGGCGATGTCCATGGGACTAGGTTCAAGTTTTACTCAGACAGCTCACTGGATTAAAGGTTCATCTTCTCCAGTGTGTTGTCATTTGAAACGGGAATGCATGTCTCGCGCCTCCTCCAACTCGTCAAAAAAGACGATATGATATACGTATTAGTCCGGTGGAATGGAATATCTACGTCTGACGATACATTGGAACCTCTGACACGTGTTTCGAAGACGTCCGACAGATTGTAAGGAAGCTACTGAACCAGAAAAACACGCCCACCGATTTTCGGAACAAGAATCGTTTCAAACTCGGTTTCTGGAAGAGGAGAGTGTACCGGAAAGACACAACCTCGTTGACGTCGGACCGTACAAATGGCGACGGTTTTTTCAATGGGTGATTAGTGACAATCATCACCTGTCAAAAACTCCGTCCAAATGGCTTTTCCCTTAAAGTACAAAGGGTCTCTTGACAGTTGACAATGAACCGTACTCATGGCAACAGAGTTTTCAATGGACAATCATTGGCAACGATCACCTGTCAAAAGCTCGATCCATATGGCTTTTTTCATTACAATGCAAAGGGTCTCTTGGCCGTGAATTTTCACTGTCGACCACTTAGGAGAGAACTAAGTGCATGGAGGTTTAACGAATAAAACTTGGGGTTCATTTACCATCCTACCAATCAACGCTGCGCGTTACTACTCAAAATTCAATCTCCAACAAATCACTGAGGATTTGTTACACGTAGATATCTGTTATATTATAACCTGATATGTCATAATATAAACAGACATCTACGTTATACAGTGCTAAACATCCAACACATAATAATCTGAGAGTCAAAAGGGAAAATAGGGGTATGACATGTAGGGGAAATTTTCGACTTGGTGGTATGACTGCCTTTTTCGGGTTTTCAATCGATACTTACATTTATATATTTTTATTAAAATTCATTTCATACACCCCTAAACTCATTTTTCACTGCGCTATACATCTGATCCTGAATTCTCCTAATAATAATAATATTTATTATGTGTTGTTTGTTAGCAATGTAAGTAACATGTATAACCATTTATTAGCTGTAAGTAATTGATCTATGTAACTGTAAGATATGATATGGACTCAAGTCCCTAATTTGACTTTAATAAGTAAAGTATGATTCCAGATCACAAGCTGAATAAAAAGAACGAGTGTCTTGAAAAGGAAAGAAATATGCAAGGACAGAGAGAGAAAGAAAGAAAGAACATATGTCCGACATGTTTTGGTTATTGTCATTTTCCTCCGCCTTCATCTATATAATTTAGCTATCTCTACTATTCTATTCACCTTCTTCTTCACCGCTACATTAAACAGCAGTACCACTGTGAGAACACTGACCCACTGCTATGGACCCAGACGCGAAAATGAGTGGGATCGTATAATTTAAGAACCAATGCTCGTTCCAGGACAAGAAAATAATCCCTGGCGTCGTCACGGTCGAAAAATAGCTTGTTCTTGACAACTCTAGCGCCGCAGGTAGAGACAAAGCTTGTATTGGCGACAAAGAAGTCTTTTTAATGCTGCTAGATCTGGTAGTACATATCTACTATCGCCATTTTTATGGTATGCACAAAATGCCAACAAGCTCAGTATATCTGAAGGTACGTACCAAATTGTAGCTATCGAAAAAATTGTGGGACATATTGGAGATGATACGCCTTTGGAAGCGACCAATCGCGTATAAATTTATTACTAGATAATTAATTTTGTATTTGTCATGTAAATAGGTAATGGAAGACAGTTTAAAATTGGGGAGCGATTCCGTAATGTAGATTCTGTTTCTATGGATTTTTCAGGAATCGCTACAAGAGACCAAGGGAGAATTTTTCTCGGCATAGCGCTTCAATGAAATGTGAAGTTGGATGAGAGAACCATAAATTCGATAGAGATGCAGCTCGTCACAAAATTCTCGCTATTATTTATAGTTAAGAATGTACGCAACTTCGTATTCAATAACGAAATGAACCAGGAGCCAAATGGATGTACATATAAATATGACGACAGAATTACTACGAAATGTCAATGGGAGTAGAAAAATCACTGATATGAAACGATATGAAGAAATGGTAACCAGTATTGAAAAATAGACATAACAGATTAAACACCGTCTAGAATCTTTCAAACATTGGAAAACCATGACATAATCCCATTTATGTGGATAATATCGGTAAAGCTTTACGTTCCCTACCCAGCTCTGACATAAAATCTTCTGTTCCACCACTGTTTACGGATAAGGATATAGATGAAATAGCGGAGAGTGCATCGTTGTTAACAATGCGCACGATTATTGAGGAGAAAGATTCCAAAAACAAGTCTTAGAAAAGAATCGTTACATAAGAAATCCGTCGGAAATATGAAGGTTGCACATGTAGTGAGATCGGACATTGGGTTATGGATTATGAGTGAAAAGAGCCACCTTCCAAAAAGAAGAAAGATACTGGTACTCCGAGAGATGGAAATGAGAAATTTAAACGTAAATTGTATTTCCGATGTTGAAGTCAATAAAGGTACCGATGGATCCTTATCCATTCATAGACCCAGGAGTCCAAGTGAAAATTTATGGTTCGGAAGTGCTGTATTGTTAGCACATTTTCTTTCAATTCCACGAACTTTTTAACCGAAGAATGACAATCACACACAGGGATAAGGGCAAGAAATGGCCAATTATAATGCTTTCATGTATGCATGGAATTTGACACTAATGACAGAAAATAAAGCTCATTTTCATTTGAATTTGGCATTATTGAGTGGTCTGATCCCCAGATAATTGATGATATTATGGTTAAGGATAAAAATCACCTTTACATTACAGAAAATTCAACGTTAAAATTCACAGACAATCACAAAGACAATATATCAGAATTAATAGAAATGATGATGATGAAATATCAAAGATCATGCTAATTGGCCACCATCAATTGTAATTAATTTTAATAAATTCATTATTCTTAGAAACGATTAAAGTTAAAACTCAAGTTCGGAATTCATCGCGAATTCAAACATACAGTCATGATACTGTTGATTATATGGGGCGTTTTCTTAAACTATCAGGAAAATACGACAAAAAGGAATAAACTCCTTGTTATCAGGACCAATCATCACTAAATTGGCCATCAACTACTCAGTTTGTAGTCACCCAATGAACTCCCATCTAGGACATGAAGAAATAGAAGCAGAGAGATTCATAAATGAAAGCCTTGTTGATGGTGTTTATTGGCGGACGAAAGAGAATAATGGTGTGAAATCGTTTGGATTCTTGATGTAAGTGTACAGCGACAAATCACATGTAAATATGAAACAAATGTCTTTTTATTTATATTCTCTTCATATTACAATGCTTAATTTTACAGAGGAGACGAAAAGAGAGCATATTACATCCCGGAGGTCTTTTCGTGCATATTTACCTGAGAGGTACTTCCCACTATGGTAGACAATGAATCCTATGAAGATACCTTGTACTTCATGAGATCATGCAAAAACGTACGGTCACTTGCTACGAAAAACATCAAATGCCTACATGAGTGTATTGAATATTGTGTTCAGGATTCATATAATAAAGGAGTGAACGGAACATCTATACCTACTAAAGATGAAACTAAACTTCATTATAGATTTATTCTTTCTTCGTATGTTGGTGACACGCCTGAATCGAATATATCTGCAGTGTGAAGCGAAACGGAAACACAATCTCACCGTGTCACAGGTGTGTCAGTTCTAAAAGTAAGTTACCATTAATTAGAAATGAACTAGAATTGTGGCTTAGTGTTTCAATGAATATAATACTTTGGTTTAGGAAAAATGATACATCTGTTCTTGATGAATTGATGAATTTGTCAACGTTTCCAATTGCACATATATTTCATAATTTCCCAATGCTGGGGTTGACCCCAGCTGTATATATTTACGCCATTTTCACATTTGAACCAGTAAATGCCTTTTTCCTTGGAATATCACACATGCTTGAAGAATGTGCGAGCCGCATACTTTCTGGTACATCTCGCTGTTCTACATCGATATTAAATGCAAGTGGAGAAAAGGGACAGTTCAATACAATAAAATATGTTTTAAAAACCCTTGACACCTTTGAATCCGAAGTAGAGAGATTTCCCTGGGTTTCAAGCTACCTGTTGATTTATCAAAACGTTGCAGTGGTGGTAGCCATTCTGGCCTTTTTGCCAAATGTGGATTAGTCGGTATGTTGGAAGGGGGAGATTGCAATAATATTTATTTGTTTTCAGCTTTCATGGGGGAGATAAGTGATTGCCGTTGTGACAACACTGTTAATTCCCCTGTAACAAATGTATTTACGAAATATGTGGAATTAATTCACTTTGTGTGTAGTTTCGATCGTACGCCTGGATGGATGCTGGTAAAGCTGCAGAAACTGGAGACAGATATTTCTCATTTTTAATATGTTGGGAGGTCAATGTTTTTGGCTTATCAAGTATCAGAAATGGGTACAACAAAGTGGCATATGCTTGATCATGTCCCAAAGGATCTAGGAAGAACAGAAGGTTTGGAATATATGAATAGTGATCGGTATTAAATGGAACATAGAGGTGTGAAGGCAGATTATAGGATGACATAGAAGAGAACGCAAACTGCAATGACTGAAACCATGGCTGTTAAGGGAGATCATATGAATCGAAAAACAAAACCAACGTAGGTAGACTAACTAGCCTTAGTTCAAATAGACCAAATTGAAGTCGAGTACAAGCTGTTAGAAAAGACATGGCTTGCCTTGTTCTTTGTGGTCCATCTATGCCACGTTTAGAAACAGAGCAATTGAATAGTGAAATATTCAAAAGGAAGAGTGGACTGGGAGTAGCATACGTTATAAGTCACCCTTTAAAGGATTTATCATACGTAGCTGGAGATGATGGAATACGGTTTCTCAGTAATCTTCTTCGAGAAATCCTATTGCGACAAATAAATATGCCGGAATCTTTCCCGAAGGAATCTTTTGATAATCTACATGATTTTGTGGAGAAGACATTTCCTGGTGAAGGAAATATTCAGAAAGAAGCCGACCCCAAATTATGGAACCCTATAGTTAATGTTGCGGTTGAATCTAAAGACAGGAGGGATCGACATTCTGGGATTGGGCGGTACTACCCTACGCTGGAACTACTAACTGGGCACAAGGAAAATGATGAAAGTCGAATATGGGCTGGTAGAAGACGTTCTGCATTAAATATATGGCTTGGTTTCCTCAGCACTTTCGTCAGATTATCTAACGTAGGTGAATAATCCTCTCTCATTCCTACTACTGGTAGAAGGTATCTCCTGATAGGTAAGGATTGTTCTGCCCAGGCTGGCCACAATGGCTTTCTAGTAACAGATGGAAAAAAGAGTCCTGGTCACTTCATCATATTCACTGGGAAGGTAGGTTGCTTGCTAAATTTGTGCGCCGCCTCTCACCTGTTTCTAGGTTATAATAGAGAATATAGTTTTCGAATTGCGGATGTATTGTTGATGGTGAAATTTCATATTTCTCCCAATTCCGTATTTCTTGGACATAGACATCTACAACATGGTGGTGCGAAGATTAGTGGTAGTCATTGCTTGCGATACAACATGTATGTTATAACCACTTACTAGGAATTGGGCGATGAAATTGTTTTCGCTTATGATGCTAGTCTTCAGTTGATGGAATATGGTAATAAATCTGAAGTTGATGAGACAAATGAGGATGATGATGAAGAAGACAACCCCGGTGGTATGGAGAGCAGGGAACGCTGGGAATTTGTTGCCAATGATGATGGTTGGATTCAGAATTCTGGATTACCAGAACATGACTCCTGATTACAAATAAACATCAGTCTATACATACATTTCACATTTTATACTATTAAAGTATTTGAGCTCTGATCTTGTCTAATTTCATAAATTAGTCCATGTTATTCAATTCAATTAAGTTCATACTAATTATTAAAATAGTAACGTAATAATCATTATGAACTTATTACTGTGTTTGCTGTAGCATACTACAAATAGACTTATTTTTTGTGAAATGGAATGAATTATTTTCACGAAAATGTTTTTTCCTGAATTGACGCCAATACTGTTTCTTACACATTTCACAAATTATTGACATATGGAAAATTTGTCGTGTACAGTGATGGACCAAATAAAATTTATCGCTACAGAGGGCATTCAATGTGAGCGATGGAAGTTGCCTCAGGTGAAATACTGCCTCGTACTTACTGTTCCTGTTTCGAAATGTCACAATAAAGCGGGAAGTTCCCGCTTTATTTTTACGTTCTAAAACCGTCACAATATGTAAGAATCAAATTGTGTCGGTTTCGAAATGATAACTCATCCACATTCTCCACTAATTGTTTGACGAATTTCGCACAGTTTTGTTCTACTTATTCTTCTGTCTTCTGCAATACTTCATGTTAAATCAGGATTATAATTATACTGATTCAATAGTAAGGGGGATCACAAGGTAAATTACTACTTACTACAATTCTCCCCTAATTGCAGATATTTTCCTGTTCACCAGGAACTAGGAAATAATTTGGGGTAACTATATTCTCCCTAATTACTACAACAATTTGTTGTCGAAATGAGTGGAGAATTCTGTTGAATTGGACAGGTCGGTGTAAGGTAACTGTTGAACAATAAAGTCCCCTAACGTTTATGTGTTATCCCGTAGAGTTCTCTGATTATTATCTCGTCTATATGCAGTTGAAAATAAACTTACTTCACTTTCCGACCAGCCTACTATACCTGAACCCATAAGCACCATGGGAAACGGTATACAACATTGTCAGCACAAAAGTCATGGGTGTCATCATCACGCCAGTTCTCTTTTCCATTTAAGTAAGCAACAGAAATCTGCAAATATAAGCCGTCATGTGACCTACTCAACAGACGTCATCATACATCTCAACAAACCGCAGCCCTTGAAACAACGCATTGGGATAAAGTTCAGAATGGAAGTGCGAACGTGCATCTGGATGGTTCTGAGTCACCAGACCGACGTTGTCCTATGCTACTGAAAGGGGAAAGTGTACCAGATGCAATCAATGAACAGTCTAGTGCTGACGTTGTGAAGAAGTTTTGGTTTCAGATTGCTGATGCCGCTGTCACTATTGCAACTGTATCTACCACTGCCAAACTAGCAGAAATAAACTACTAAATTTAATGTGTCAAGAACATTTCGATGTCTGTAGGTTCACCTCTTCTATGAATAATGGCGCTGATTTCCTCTCTGTTGTAAATATGGATTACAATGATAAGTTGGTTCGTGACGGGTTTCAGTGAGAGGTAATAAAACACGATTGTTCAAATACAAAGCCGGTAATATATAAGAAAAACATTATTGATGTATTTAAGAGGCAAGTGGAGCTGGAAACCTCAACCAATATTGTACCTCGCCCAGTTTTCAAGGATACGGCCCCATCCCATCACAAATTTCCGAACACATTACAAACTACAAACTTAAAATATCTCTACAAAATGAAGAGAAGTGAAATCATGATGTCTACGGATGTAAATAATAGCGTAATATGGCAGAGGATGATAGCACGTATCCTCAATCATTCCTCATACAAATATTATAAGATAAAATTGGAACAAATTTGAAAACTAATTCTCTTGTCGCATATCTGATCCACGCAGTACGTTTACACTTTACCCCTTAATTACAGCATCATATCATAGACAACGGATATTAATTCATTGGATTTCTACCCGTTGGGTACCAACCCATATGAACAGAAATGTTCTTGTCTGAATCAGAACATAATATTTCAATCTATGGGTTCACATCTTCTAACACCGTTCCTCTCATCGATCACGTGGTCTTGATATCGTCATCGGATAGAAAGGCAGGAAAAATCAACGTTCTGTACAAATCTTTAGAATCTATGTTATCACCGCTACGAAATCATGCTCGTTCTGGTTTTAAAGTTCTATCCAACAACAGATATTGGAATTATTTTGAGTTCATAGTGTCATATTGCTGTGATCTATCTGAGAGCAACGATATTTCTGCAATACGACATGGAACTTTGGTCAAGAGATCATGTTCTAGATGCCTTCGAACAATGGAAGATATAATGAACGAGTCTCCTTGTGTACTGTAAAGTATGGACAGGACGAAGGACACAATTGAAGACATTCAACGTCTCTTAAAAGAGGCAATGCATTGTAATAGTAGCGGAAGGAAAGAAGAAGGTAGAGTTCTGATTAAAGAAGAGGATGAAATACTAGCGGATCATTCTCTAGCTCCATGAAAGTGATTTCTAGAAGGGATGCACGGCAGCCTAACTGTAATTTCCAAATATGTGTATTCAATTTATATAATTGTATTGTTGCACAATCTGCACCTGGGATTGTCAAAGCTGGTTAAGACCTGCTTTACCAACTATTTTTCATCGGAAAAATTGTTCCATCCTCGTGCTCCAATGAAGAAACAGAATAAATTATTATCAATGAAAACGAGGATTTCACCAGCATCCCACTCCATTATACCCGCTATAGAGAAGTGTTACATACTATCAGGACTTCATATTGATTTTTCAAAGAAGGAATCGTCTTCCAAATTGAATGGAACATTTACAAAATACTGGGTAAGAGGGATGCTGGAGGGGGAACTACAGACAATTGGACATGGAGTTTCCTTTTGTTTCAGAGTTGGTGGACCTTTCCACAGGATATGATGAGCAAGCACCCCTCACAAACGTTTCTATGGTATATTCATATATTGTTAATTTCGTCACGTCTGATGTCACTGAGGGATGGTCTGACAATGAACTGGAAACACTAGAAGGTTACATTTACAGTTTTAAACAATTAATTCATGAGTCGTTTGGAGAATCTACAGGTAGAAGTTTATTCCCTTTGAAAGACGACCCTTTTGACCATCTGGTCACAGATTTGAAGAATATTGGACATACGGACATGCTGAATGCTGGACCTTTTGGACATTTCAACCTATTCATAAAAATGGCTTATAGAGCAACATCAAATCGATATGTTACAAGAATGGACGAGAAGGTGGCAAGAATTGAATCTATAATAAGACAGATTCGATAAAACAATGGTTCCTCCAGGCTGGAACTCGGTAATGAAGAATCTTTTCGAGGCATGATGCCCCATCTAGTACAGTATCGGGTAATAGTATCCTTGCATAAAATTGTCCACAGTTATAAACATGATAATGAATTATCTGCGTCAAAAGTTCTCGGTAGATGCACTAAGTACTCGAAAACATTACACTTCATCTTCAAGTCGTAAGTATTAAAGACGTTTTCAAAACTTATCCGGGAGATGTTCGAAGACGACTATCTATAGAATATGGACAATGAAATATCCATAAGTTTTATGAAATCTGGTTTCGTACCAGGGGTTTCACACCGTCGCTGCAACATTACAATGATCTCCATAACACAATAACATTTCCCAAGAGGAAAGTCAGTACAAAAGTTAAGCAACTCATTTTGGCATCACATGAATTTGGAGCAAGAAAAGCAGTACGAAATAGTTTCGTGTTGATAATGAGTGGTTCGGAAGATGATCCGGAACTGTGGGTTGCGAAAGTGCTTTTTTGTTTCATGTTAAGATTAAAATGAAAACAGATTCTAGGGAAATGGCTTTCGTGCGATACATGGAGGGAACATCTCCATAGACGGTGTTTACAATGCTTTGGACTGTACCTTCTTTCGTTGGGAAACGGGAGAGGAAGTGGATTACAACATCTCTGCACATGGACATGGCACAGGAAATGTCTCTTCTAGAAGTGGGTCACAAAATGGAATATAACACAATGACAAATCAAACACTGTAACAACATCAGAATGGTTTCGTGTAGTTCCATTCTTTAGAATTGAGGGTTCCGTGCACTTTCTTCGGTCCAATTTTTCTATTCATTCCTTATCGGATGAATTGATGAATTGCCATAGATGCATCACCTGGTTTACATTAATCTTTTCTACAGAGATCCAACAATTACAGGTAAACTCAAAATATGCTGCGATGTCTAAAGAAACTATACCTTTACTGATGTCCATAGCTAATAAACAAATTAAATAATTAAATGTTCATGATCAACACTTAAACATTTCTTTCTTCTTATTTTCCACAACATTTCCTGTACGCAGTACATGAACACCAAACAAATTTCATAAATAAAAGTCTCATAACAAATTTATCGACTCTTGCTATTATTAAATCCTATACCCCCTACTTCTTTCTGTTTCTCTTTCCCAAAGTCTTTCACTGGATCTCCTAGCGCCAGTAGATGAAACACTGACCGTGACATTACTTCTGGAACCAAGTGGTACTTCTTCTAGCGCCAGTAGATGAAACACTGACCGTGCCATTACTTCTGGAACCAAGTGGTACTTCTTCCCGCTCTCCTCTCCGCTCTTCTTGCGTATTAATGCTGCTCCCATCCAAAGGTAAGCTTTCAGTATCAGTATCACCAGGCGGAATCTCTTCATCGTATGAATCTTCCTCATATTCCACGATATTCGCATCCTTCACAACCATTGACATTAGAGATATCCTGCGCTTTCTCCGCATCACTATATTCAAGTTCACGTAGAACTTTTGTTGAGCGGTTTATTCACGATTATTCCCCACTTCCAAATTTTTTAGCCGATGTATCCATATTATCAGTCTGTATCTCACTCCATTTGTGATTCAATTCCCTCTCTATTTCAACTTCTATGGGATTATTACGGACAGTTCTATCCTCCAATCCATCACGGACAGGTTCTCCAATTCTAGAATGCGTGGTCACAGCTTCATCTATGCAATCATTTCTATATTCAACATCGCTTGCTTCTGCAGTATACATTTATTCTTTGTTTCTGACAGACTCTGTTACGACATCATCATCACCAAAGAGATTGATGGTGGTCCACTCATTACAAATTTTGGCGATGTAACAATCGTAGATAGTTCCGAGCTCAGTACCGATATACTCCTTGGACAATTGGGGATCAACGTTAATAAATAAGGGGTACGTACTCGGAAGAACTTCAATAGTAGTTGCAATGGGCTCAATGCTCATTACAGCAGCCTTTAGTTCTTCAATTCAATTTGCCAACAAAAACTCTGGGAGTTGCAATTGTTCTTCAGACCACATCCACAAGAATTTTCTAATACAATCTACAACCTGGCTGGTTGTCTCTGGAATTCTCCGCTCAAACACCGACATATAATTACTCTTCGCTCCTCCAACAAGTTTCTCTTGCAATTTAATGCATGAAACTATAGAATAGATCCAAGCATCCAATCTTGCAATGCTCATGATACTTCCATCGAGAACACTGCTCGGATCGGCGTTCGGTGTGTACCCTACAATGTCGTGGAGTACAGGTATACCCATTTTATTACGGAAGAATTTCATCATATCATCTCCCTCTTCATTGCTTCTTGCATCATCTCCACCCCCTTTACTAGATTATTTCTCAATATTTTGTCTAGGCTGCTTTGTTATTGGTACATCCGTGAAGTATGATAAATTTGAAATATCTGTACATATCCACCATGAATAATAATATTTATTCCCATTTTCAATTCTCCTAATAAACGTATATTTCGCACTTATTACTTACCTACCATTTTCCCGAATATCAGTTGCAGACAAACTGTGCTTTGCACCACAAATTCTATAATCCAAATCATTGAATAGTCTATTATGTGCTGTTCGTTTTCGGGAGCTGAGTATATCAGACAGATTATGTTATAAACTAAATATAACAGATTTGTATTCATAAATGTTTCAAGCAGCTCAGACCTTAGCTCAGTAATAGGAAAACAGCTATACCAACCTTCATCTTTCAATTCTTCGTCAATAATAGATTGTAAATGTGAAAATAACTATCAGAGGAAGCCAAGTAATAGATTTTTGTATCTCCGAGTACAAAGGGTGGATGTGAAACCATACCCTTTCCATAGGCGTTCAACTCACACATCGTCTCCAACAACGCTGTACATACATCCCATAATCTTGCTTCTCTTTATATCTCGTGCTCCATTTTTACCACCAACTAGTATTAATTGTCAACGTGTAAATGTAAAGTGTTCTTTTCCCCTTCAGTGAAATGACGAGCCCAGTAAGTCAATTACAAATAAATTTGTCTGAATCGAACGCTTAATAGGGCCAGCTATAGTTGTACAAAATTGCGTGAGTATGTGTCAATTTATCGCCTATTATGAAATAGAAATGAGTGGGATTTTCACCCATCCCGTTATCCATAAAATTCTCTTCGGCTCCTCTTTTCCCAAAAAGATCGTTTTCTCCACACTACAAGGTCTTTGGTTAGATTTGCACAACGTCTATCCTTCCTATTATTAATTGATCGCCTCTGTCATCACCAAATTTTATATTGGGGATTTTAATTTTCCAACTGCTTCGAAATTGTCAATTAGCGGCTACCGAAAGGCTACTTTATTTCATGAAAATGTTATTGGATCGGATAGATACAAGATAGATAGAATGATACGGTTACTACTATTGTTATTCGCTAAGTGAACACGGGATTCCCTAAGTGCATAGAACAATTTTTTCAATAATCCCAAAGTGTCACAAGCACGCAAAATCCTTCTTGTCCTTGTACATCTAGTTACTTTGGCAGACGTAGAGAGAGTTTGGTTAAGTCCTTTCGACAGCTCCCGAGTGTATAAGCTAACAATTAACGGTTAAGATAACCGGTGTCCTGCTGCGTTTAATATTTATCAACAAGATGTATATTGGATCAGGTTACCCTTCTTCCGGTTGTGATTGAATCTGTTGATCTGGTTGTTGTGAAATTTGTGTTTTCTTAATAATGTCTAGATTAATAATTTCATTATGAAGATCGGTCCAGATGCGGTATTTATACCAACACCGAGATCAATATGATTGGTTCTGACTCATGCCTCAAAACTCCACCACTTGTAATTATACTTTGGGATTCTCATTAAATTCTATCATCTGACAAACTGAGCATTGGCAAAATAGTGTGCCCGATAGATTCATTCACGGTAAATGCATGGAAGCCTTGCATTATTTTTCGAAAACCATATTTTCACGTACCATTCGCACCATCCACAGTGCAGTAAATAGTGACGTATTTTGAAATTTGAATCCATTCGCATGGATAGAGTGAAAAAATTATCTGATAATTTTTTGAAAAAATATTATTGGATAATGTTTGCATTGGATACTGTGGTCCACACTATTTATGTGGATGGACTACCGTACCCACAGTACTGTAAATATTGTAGTGTCTTTTTCATCCTTGTGGCAAATATTAAATTTTCTAAATCCCCATTTGTACGCACCGTTCGCACCGGCCACAGTATAGTAAACAGTGTAGTGTTTTAAAATTAGAGTCCATCCACATGGATAGAGAGAAAATGCAAAAAATTATCAAATTTTTTCTTGAGAAAAATAGTATTGGAAAACATTTTTCATTGGGTACTGTGGTCCACACTATCCATGTAGATGGACCACAGCACCTACGGAAAAGTAATTAGTGTAGTGCATTTTTAATCCATTCACATGGACAGTGTGAAAATGCGGAAAATTACCTGATAATGTTTTGGAAAATTTCCCCATCCAGGTGGATCGAAATTTGAACATAGTTTTTGTGTATTGATTACAGTGTGACCATTTCCCACAGACTGATGTCCCATCAGGTTCCTTACAGAAAATTGTGCGGAAAGCTACATACATTCATTTTTTACTATTTTCTGCTTTACTTTCACTAGTAAATGAAATGCTACTACCTGCACCACATTATGTACTACCTCCTCCTCCTCCATCTTTAAACAGGATGAATATGTCTCGGCCAGTTTCCGTTCCCGTTTGTTTTAATACTCTTACTCCTCTTGGTTCGTCGGCATATCATCTGAACTGAAACAGAAAAAACGATACGAACCTAAATGGATATTGACACAGAGATGAATACGAATAACACAGCATTAACAATGAGAAGACCGTGCAAATCAACGACTACAACGACATCATCATCATCATCAAAATGATCGGTCATCACTAGCATCAGCATCCGACCATTTATTTTAAACATTCTTCATATTTAAACATTTCGGCCCGACCGCTCCCTACGACTGAGGCCCACCCTTGGAAACATGAATTTTCACTGCTCTCCCAGAAATCTGAAATGAGACATCATCCTTTTTGTTATCAACACCATTGCCGTGGTCATCATCACCATCTTCGTAATAGCACCGTCGGCATCGTCATCATTATCGTCGTCTTCATCATCATCATCAGACTTTGAATATTTTTTCTTTCAGTTATTCTTCTGTTGAGTTCCAGTCCTTACAATATCATATGATATGTCCTCACCTGCTTCAACCCGTTCCATTTATTTAATATATTGCGTTTCACTCAGATTATCAACACCATAGAAGACATCAGTAGTTCATCACGTTGCTTCTTACGTTAATTTAATATTTCAAGATTAACACCATCAACATCATGATCCCAACTACAAGCATTAGAAAGTTTCTCTTTTAATAGTGAAGGTTTTGAATGTTTAGTAGCACATTCAGGAACTTCATCAGTTAATAAATTATCTTTTGGATACAATTTACAAATCTTTTTACTTAATCAATTTCCATATATTTTTCAAATTCATCTTCGCTTCTAACCAACGACCTATTAATTTCTTCATTTGTTTGACAACAATCTTCAGATTTATCACCGTCAGTACCACCTGCAACAAGAAGTAATTCTCGAAGCATATCTTGTCTTTCACTATCTTTACCTTCTTTCTCAGCCATACCAACGCGTATATTTTTGTTATCTAATAAACTTTTAAAAGATGCTGTTTGTAGTACAGTTTATTCAATTGATTTATCTGTTAATAATCATGCCGTTAAGAATATAATAGACAATACTTGTTTACGCTGACCAATAAGATGTGCACGGTCTTGTGCTTGTTGATAAATTGATGTTTTCCAAGCACTATCAAATTTGATAACGGTACAATCAGTTTGCAAGTTAACAACAAGACAACCAGCATGAATCGTCGATAAAAATATATTCAACTCCGTTGTTAGATAGTTGAAGTCATTCATGATTTGTTTTCTTTCGTCCATACTTGTCATACCATCCAATCTGTTTCATGGTATATATATAAATCTTGATAATCTTAAAGTAGTCTTCGTTGTTGCGTCGTTTTACTTGTCTTTCCCCCACCCATACCCACCCCAAGACGGGGAGATGCCATGAACTTTGACTCACCTTGAATATTACCAGAAAGTGAGATATTGCCTTCTGTCGGTAATTTCAACTTCTGAATGGACAGCCATACTATTGTTTCGGTGCTTTTATGCCCATAAATTAGGTTTCCATCTGTCTTCATGAGGTGCATTGCATTTATAAAAAACGTTAGTCAATTGGTTGAAAGTGAAAAGGGAGACTTTATATGATGAATGTTACAAGTTGCTAAAAAAAATATAAGAACATACGATCTTGCATATCGTGCAATACCTAAAGTTAAAAGCATCATCCAAATGTAAAGAAACATTCCATACATCTACAACATAAGTGGTCTATTTGGATCGCATTTTCTAATGGCCTTACAGTAGACATCAGGACTGGTAACGACAATAACTTGGTATCGAAGATGAAGACCGTATCGCAATACGACATGGCAGTTTGCAAATTTTTTGTATGTTTCGGTTTCTGATTTTCCAAAACACGAAAAACATTAACATAACGGCTATTTCTATTGGCTTTTCGAAGCCATATTAATGTCATTAACTTTGCTTTTAAGACGATAAAAGGGAAGAGGATTATTCAGTTTGTGATTTGGAAGGTACAGGCGTACGAATTGTCTCTACATTTACAAGTAATTTTTGATATTTCACATACAATAATCCACTATTCCTGGGAAACTCTTTTTTCACCCATCCATCTGGATGGACTGAAAATGCAAAACATTGTCCAATAATGTTTTATTTAAAACATTATCTGATAATGTTGTGGAACTTTGCCCCATCCAGGGGGGATGAAAATTTGAAGATATTTTTTATATATTTCTTGCAGTGTGACCATCTCACACGGAATGCTGTAAAGAAGAGATTCCTGGACCAGAATTGCTACTTGGTACAGCATCACGTACAATGTTCTCAACATGATGTGTAACTATTCTTCGGGTATTGTGAAATATTTTGGAATGGGACCAACTAAGTGTGCTGGTACTACCACTACTAGTAGTACCAGAACATGTAGATTGATCTCATTTCAAATTTTAACTTAAAAATTCATTCCCGCGCATATTTCAATAACTGTTTCAATCAAATCGTTCAATTCATTTCTTAGTGTTTGACTTAGGGAGATTTTTGGTCGGTAGACTTCGTTGCCGGTCATACAATTTCTTACTAAAACATACTGTATTTAACACAATTTCAGTACGTGAAAATGTTATTGAAATATTTGGTTTTACATTGCATAAAATAATTAAAAATTCATTTATGTCCAAAGCCCGCCAATTCCATTCTTACCTGTTTCCTTGAAACATTTATTAACTTTCAAAATTTTTGGCCCGTGCGGTCCCCATTTCGCTTAAAATACATATTTTAGCACGAACTGCACATTGCGTAGTTTTCTCTGGAAGTTCCACACCGAAGTCCCTGTTTGGTCCTCAGTTACCCAGTACACACATACAAAACATTCGTATCTGCACAGTTTGGAAGGCAACAGTGCATTCCGAAAACAACGGTGCATCGTTTCCACAAAAATCTACACGTCCTTTCCACAATCGTTCCGGTTTACCTTGAAAATATTTTAACTCAGATGATTCCTTTCGTTTCCATGGTAATAATCTCGTGTCGACCGTCAGTGCTACAACGAGAAAATTTCTTGGTTTAGAATTTTTGATGTTTTCAGTTCGGGTGCCTTCCTTTCTTCGTGCCAAATTTACCATTAGGTCTTCCTTCAGTTCCAGGATTGGTTTTTTATCACTTCTAAGCTTCACATTTTCGGCTTCAAGCATACTATTTCTTGTGTACAAAGCTTTCTTCTCAACATCTAACTGTAACATATTAGCTTCTCCAGCCTTGAATTCAATCTTGCTTGTATTCAGTTTTACCACAAAATCATCTAGATAGGCTGTTGCTATACTGGGATCCCTCCTCAAAGTTTCACGTTCTCCATCTCTACTTCCACTGGATTGTGTACCCGATGACATGTCCTTGATCCTTGAAGTTTTTCTGGACTAAAAATCCTTCAACTGTCTTCGCTGGACAGCATCTTCTCCCAATTCATCATTTTATTCATAATGTTGATGGTTACTTATATGACGGGATACATTGAGTGTTGGAGCCGATGTTTCACTTATTCAAGCTGCTCCAGTAGTCCTACTTCGTCCTCCCCGACGACCCCTTCCTCGGATGGTCCCCTTTACCGGACGCCCTGGAGTTACTCATTGTGTCCGCTGTATTTAACCTTCCCCTCCCGCGAGACGACGAGTACTTCCTGGGGCTGTGCTTGGTGACATGACATCATCTTTTCGTGGCCCTTAAAATCTCCCTGACGAACCTCTCTTTCTACTATGGCGTTGCATTGGTACCAGTCGTTGCACAACTTAGGAGAGGATATCCCTGGCTTCACAAATAGGATAATTCTTGAACAGCTATCACGGTTTCTGCGCTAATATGTGTAATCTGACGTTGTTATCGATTAAGAGAATAGTTGAATAGACGGGGATTCCAAGATTGATGAAGATTGATTAAGTTTTCGGGGAATTTACGAACGGTCTCCAAAATATTTAGTTTGGTCCATTACATCCCCCTCAACAAATAGTTACCGGCATTCAGATTCGATTATCACGAGTCCTCATAATTGAGACTGAATGTTGGCAACAACGCAGATTCGTTACAGGATCATTACAATTTTTCCAAATGTACCCATTCTAAGTATGCACGTCATCTTCTGTACGGTGGTCCATCCACATGGATGGGGTGAAAATGCAAAAATTTGTCCGGTAATGTTTAAAATGAAACAAGTACGTATTCTGTTTTTAATTTTTACTACATCCATGTGGATGGATTCAAATTTCAAAACTTTTGCCCTTCATTTCCATGTCGAAATTGGAGACATGATCCTCTATTTACTTTATCACTTCCTATTTCCATCTTAACGAAATCAATGAAATAGTAATTTTAAATCCATTTCTTTTTAACATTTTTACCTATTACATACTTCTATAAGTACAAGTGCCGTGATCCGCACATCATAACATATTTAACAGTACCCATACTACAATGTACTACTACTGCGTTGATTTATCTTACAAATCTATCTCACATTAACTCATACAGCATCATGATGTATGAAATAATGTAATGTACGTAAAGGCGCAATTGGCACAAACAAATTTCAAATTCTATAACAACAATTTCAATTACTTTTTTATTAATGCAAAAATTTATTAAATACATGTCAATACATAATAAATATGCAAATATCAGCACACATATGAATGTCGGGATCACTTCCGTTCCTGTTCTTGAAAGCTTCTCGATGGTATGTCATGGCAGCTTTTCATAGTCAATACCGGTCTAGAAAATAGCTTGCAGTCGAAGTCCTTGCCTCTCAATATTGTTTTCATTTCTTCAACCGGTTCTGTAGCAGAGAAACCTTCCAAAAAGCATAGAGACACTGCAACAGATCAGACAAATAACTCCACTCGTACAGAGTCTAATTCAGATGACGATTCGTCATTATCGCCTGATCTCAACATACTGCCATCTTGTATGCTAATTTTCAGTTTGACCAATCGAAAATTCAACGAAAAACAATTGAAAAGTTGCTTAAAATTTGAACGGGAAGTGCCAATATGAAAAGTGTGATATTCAACAAATTACCTATGATTGTGTAGGAAAGGTCAACTAACTCGGAAAAGTCATGAACGGCGTTAGTCCTGGCTTCATGAGGCTTTACGTTTACATGTACAATATTAGCGATAAAATTATCATAATAAATTGTTGTTCACATTTTCTTGTCGAATAGTGCAACTTGTTTTGTGTACTATTTAAATTGCAACCTGCATAGAATGTTATTCATCAACTGTACCGTATATTTGGACATATCTATTATTTACCCTATCACAGAATATTATAAGTTTATACATGTCTTTTTCTATACTTTTGAATATTTTTCATAGAAATGTTTTTTATTTTGATTTCAGGAACGCTTTCCAAAATTCCTACCGTTTGTCATTAATGTAATTTCCTAATTTTTGCTAATTTCTATGGCTACATGGGGGTAATTTTTACTTCTTTTACACCTTTTGGCGCAGGGTACACATCACTTCGTTCATTCCCCCTCCACCTACTTCTTCACGTCTCCCATTTCCGATCAAGTAGCAACAGTTCTTTTCCTTCAGTTACCGACTACCGCCAACAACCATCAACATTCAACAACATTGGTCATTTTCAACCGTATTCAAAAACATCAGTCTTGGTCTGACTGGAAGTCAAATCTCTACCGCTCAAAAATTCAATCTACAAACGCGTCTGCAAAGTTTCGGCATATCGACACTAATTACTAACGTTCGGCTATGTTCATCTTCCTATTTTCTTTCCACATTCGAAATTTATGAGCGATTGCTTACGTTTGTTGCTATCAAGATTTTTAGTTTACTACCACTATGTATATGTTTCCAAACAGTATGATGTTACCGTCAACGAATTCGTGGGTGAATAGTTTTGTAATCAAATCAAATGATAGGAGGTATGATCTTTTCGTTTATTCGTTCCTACATTTAGCAAAACGTTATATGTTTTCATAACATAGTGGCCTACTTGTTGCAAAATTTCCTCTACTACCCAAAGTTATTTTAAATTTACTAATCGCTTCCATTTCATTTCTTCTTACGTTCTTATTATATTAGCTACATGACATCAAGCGATCATTATACCTTTTCGAAGGATATTTACGTTTTTTATTCCAGTGAACTGTAACTTTTGTGCGGTATTCGCCTTTGCTACGTTGCATTTTCATTTTTGTCCTTGTTGCTTACCTAAATACTACTAGTCTGACAGATAATACATTTCGCTTCTCCCTTTTGATTGCTTTAAAAACAGGTTACTTTTGCAATCCGTATACATGGTGAGGTTACCAATTTTATTTTTGCGGTAAGTTGCATTTTCATGAGTTATCTTGCAACTTACCTTGCTACTAGTAGTCTGACGAAGATAAAATCTTCAATTTTCCTTGGGATTGATTAAAAAATATGGTAAACATTTCACAAAATATGAATTTTATGATATAGTATATCAATATATTCAAACTTCTATATGATTATGTATATAAGTATCCATATTACTGCATATTATTGCATATTATTGCATATTATTGCATATTACTGCATATTACTGCATATTACTGCATATTACTGCATATTACTGCATATTAATGTAAATTAATGTAAATTACTGTATATTAACGCATATTTCAATATAAAAATTCTGGGTTTCATTTCATCACACTGTACTGTACACAATGTGCGGTACGGTACATTTCCCCCGTTTCAAATCTAGTTCCCATCCACCATATCTCCGATTTCCCCAGATTTATATGCAGTGTAAATACATGTTTCTACGTCGTTTGCAGATTTCGTACAAATTTGCATGGAATATTCCGCACTTCTTGCAGAAAATTGTACCGTTCACATTTACAAAACTACTGTGAATGATTTCACAAGTGACTGTATACATCCACGTAACTACAGTATCCGGAGTTTCAGGACACAGACATCATTCACTGTTCTCCATAAATTTGAGGCCCGACGTGTAGTACGAATACAGGATAATACACATTTTGCATTAATTATGTAATGGTGTACTGCGCAATTCTTCATGTTACGTATGATTTATATGATGGTGTACTGCAACTGCTTCCATTTTTTGAAGATATATTTTCAGTTAAACTACGGTGTACTGCAATAAATGGAATCATGCAGCGTTGGAAACACACAGTGCACTGCAAGTGGTGCATGGCACGTGCCTGAAATTGCTCCCTTGTAGAAATAAGCCCATTTCGTAGGGATCAAATTGCGGGGAGATGGATGAGGACTGGAAAATGGATGGTGTACTAGCAGCGGGTAAGATATTTACAAAAAGGACCTACAGCGTTGCAGAGTCGTTTTCCCCAATTGTTCGAATAGCCCTCAAATGGCTGGTGAAAAACAAAATTTGCTCAATTGTGGCGCCATTCATTCACCATTCATGAATGAGATCGACAATCTATCTGCCATTCGAATGGTTTGCCGACACACGAATGGCAAATAGATGACCGAATTGGGCTAACATGTGGCTGATGGATGAGCATTGAATGGCCCATTACAAGGCTATCCAATGGCTCGGTACAGTATTATAATATCTATTAGAAAGCCATACATGAGCCATTGGTCGCCATTTCAATAGTATTACAGCTGTAAGTGGTCCTCCATTATATTGTAAATGGCTTATAAACGGCTAATGAATAGCCCAAAAAACGTGTAATTTCAATCATATCAATGGAAACCCAATGGTGGAGAGGTAGATTTTAATATAAAAATTATTTCGAAAAATATTTTAATAAAAATTAATAAAATTAATAAAATTAATAATACCAAAATAAACAAGAAAAACATAAACACCATGGAGCTAATAAAGCACCCCAAGCGGGAATGTTGTAGATAATGCATTATATTATTCGGTGAAAGACGAGGATTTCAACTAGTTGATTGTTGCCTTTGTTGGTGCAGCAGGGGATAGAGAAGAAGTTTGCATATAAATAAATATAGATGCTGAAGGTGGAGGAGGTCATGTAGATGATTGTTCTTTTCTCGTTCTGTTCTTCAATAATGATAGGAGGGTAGATCAGGACCGGTTGTCATGATCGTCCCTCCTATCATTTCAGTTTCCACTTGACAATGAAGGAGAGAAGGAAGTAGAAAAGGAGAGGATATGTAAAAATAGGGAATTCAGATGGGGATGAACAAAAGTTGGAAGTCGTACACGTGTAGAATACAATTAGATCAAGCAGGAGGGAATGAGACAAAGTAGATTCGTTTTTAAATACGGTGTTGAACGAAAGTTGGAAGTAGTACACATGTAGAATACAATTCGATCAGGGAGGAGGGAATCAGACAAATTAGATTCGTTTTTGATAGTTGTTGTGTGGGCTGAGCTTCTGAAGAATGGCCGAGCGTGGCCGTAGCCAAGATGAATAAGAAAGGCTCGTTAGTTCGATACTAGTTGGGTTCACTTCTCGTTACTTCTTCACCTGAAACGAGACCTTCGTCTCAGTGAAGACTTAAGTAACCAAACACTTCAAAGGACCAAGGTATAACACAAAGCAGCACATGCCTCTAAATGGCATGTGAAAACAACACAGTAACATTCAAAAATATATAGCCATAATAATAGGTATCATGTCTATATATATATATATATATATATAATGACAACAGAACCAAACTTAACGTTTCCGGATGATACAACATAACATGAACACAAAAGCAGACGAGCCAGGCTGGATAATAACTTGAAATATCCAATTGGTTATTATTCAAAATTCAGAAGCCCCATTATAAAAAAACCTTATAAACATTCTTAAAAAATCAGGAATTTATTGATTACGTTCGTAACAAAATTGATACCTCCATACAAACCGCCCAGAAAAATATATCTCTCTAAAAATCATCAATTTATTCGACTTTACTACGAAAACACAAAATGTTTCCGAACCAAAAACAAATCTAGTAGTGGATTTTCTTAAGGATGATGGAATTGAGGAGAAGAGGAGGGATAGAGGAGACTATATGGTGTTAGGTCGTTGTTATTCGTGATTCTTTGTAACCAATGAAAATGATTTTGGAAGTGTGGATGTTGGACATAGAGTCAGTAATGCTGAATGTGTCAATGCACAATTATTGATGACAATCATTCATGTGACGGCCAAGGAAGGGGAGCAGAATATTCTAGAAGAGGAGGAGAGACGGCCGAGGAGATGCGAGAAAACAGGAGCAGAAGCGAGACTAGAGACAGAAATATGCACGTCACGTAAGGGAGGCATGAGGCAATCTGCGAAGAGGAAGAAGAAGCACAAGGTAAGTGTAGAATAGGATCACAGATGAAACGCGGAAAGCAAACCGCGGAAAGAAATCCGCAGAAGAAGAACGCACACGAGAAGCTTCAAGCAAAAAGAATTGGGGAATTGAGGACGACGAAAACGCCGGTCACAAAGGAATTCGGCAACGCAGACGGAGGCTCAACAACAGGAAGAAATGCAGAAGGTATAATTAAGAAGGGGAGATGGTAAAGAAAAAATACGGTGACAGTATGAGAGAATGTTATGACACATCACGACAAGGAATTCTATACTGTCTTATCAGATTTCCGGAAGGAAAAATCATTCCCCTATCGAAGGATACATATTTCCACACGTCGAGACTATATTCAGAATCTACAGTGGGATTATAAAGAGAATTCAATCATTCACCAAATGAAACTCTCCGTCACACGTGTTGACTATTTAGAACCTACATTGATAATTATATGACTGCTAACAGTAGGATTTCACCTGCACCTGTGGATGTTTTTCCCGGCTGGAACTAAAATTGGTTCCAATATACATACCACTGATGATAATGAAAAGAAAATAATAATTAACGCTAGACACATTTACAGCCTTAGAATTTTCTTCGATCAGTATCTCATCAGGTTGAATCACCTAACGGAAAATGGAGAATCGATCCAACAATTGCATTTTGCTCGTCAATTTCCAACTGTAAGCGCAAGGATATTATTATAGCTATTCGTCAACCCAATTTTGGATTGACTGGTGTAACGAGATACTTGTTGCCTCCCTCGTTATAGTTGTTTACAGTTGGTGACCCAATCAGAAGTTGCCATATGGCCGGGTCCCAACAGGTTCAAAAGCGGCATCCCCACAAAGGGCGATACCGGTTCTACCCTGCCCGACACGGGCCCCGTTCCTAGGTGCACCCGCCAAGGATGAACTGGCAACCACTCGGCGACTTAAGGGTCTCCCGACCACTAAGCTACGAGGCTAGTTGTTAATTCAGTGCACTCTTTGTTTGTTTTCATTCAGTATCGAATTACAGTTTACAGTGCTTTTCTTTCACTGCCGGCCGCTTGGTATATAACTAAGCGGCGGGCAGCTTATCGAGGAAACTTGAAAAACGGATTTTCACCACATTATCCTTTTTTCATCATATCAAAAAAACCTACGACCTGAAGTCGTTATAGTCAACACTACGGCTGTTGGCTTCAACATCGTATTAACTTTCCAGTTCTCCGTCTATTCTGCTTTTTTCTTTTCAATTCTGTAACTCAATATGAGTTCATCCGTCGACCACTCGTCCAGGATGTCTCAATCTCGTGGACAAGGATCCAAATACGTCGCTACGGTCGACCACCCTCGACTCACTAAGACCGACGCATCTTCCATTCGAACATTCCTCCGTGAATGCGATCAGTATGCCAAGGAGTTTAGCGAGCGCGCAAGGCAGCTTGTTGCGCCAGATGTCGTGAAGACCAAGTCTGTCACTCCTGTGCACCTCAAGTTTTGCATCGCTGCGGACTGGATTTAGTCCCTTATTGACCTGGGGTTCATAGAAGACGTGTCTACTTATGACCTGCTCACCGATGAGCAGTTAAGACGATACTTGTACAAGAAAGCAGAATACTGAAAGGAGGTGGTAACAATCGAAAACCTCTACAAGCTTGTCGAGGACAAACTACGCATCGACATGACGGACACCGATGCGCGATCTCGCATGGAGAATCTCTTCATCTCCTATCACTCTCTGCTACGAAAACAAGGACTCTCTTGCTTGACGAAGGAAAATGAGAAAGTGGTGGTGTACCAAGTACTGTCAGTTATTCACCCAGAGTCGCTACGTTTACGACTCGAGTCGGATCTCGAATTTTTGCCTCATCATTTGCGCAAGGAATTCGAAGGATTTATGCACCATGCCATCAACATGTCAGAAGATTTTCAGCTTGTGGACAATGGCGCACATAAGAGATAGAATACTAGAAATAATCGCACCAAGCGTAGTGGCGGGAATGACCGATCTTCTGCCGACAACGACAAATATGCAGACAAGACGAAGTCTGCAGCTGCCAGTAAGGCACCAGTTTGTCCCTACCGGCTACATAAGGTGAAAGGATATCGCCACTGGCTCAAGGACTGCACAGCCAGCACGGGAGAGGAGAACAAGGTTCTGTTCAAGCAGCTTACTGAAGAAAAGGCAGCTACTGGACCGTCTAAATCCACACGTGTGCAGAAAGGAAGTTCTTCTGCAACAAAACAAGAAGACAATGTTGCGGGCCTCCTTAACCCGCCGCAACATTCTACATCATCCTCATTTGTTGCCACTTTTTGTGATGGGAACGAAAGCGTCAAGGAAAAAGGACGTGCCGACGACGGCTCCGACGAATCCATTATCTCCTCAAAAGTCGCGGAAAGAGCCGTTCTGAATGGCATCGGGAAGATGACAAAGATCACCCCGGCAACTTTACAAGTTGCAATGAAGACGGGAACCGATGCTCAAAAATTCAACTTCTCACGAACTTAGACGCCTCCACGTACAATCCTTCGCTTATCAGCAGGTCTTTTAGCGCTAGTGAATGTTATTTTCCTAGTCGCTGACGACGAGCTCGCAGTGGAGGACTTCTTGATCGGTCTTCCGGTCCTGCATAATCTTGGTGTGGACACTAAGACTCTCCTCGAGGAACTTCGTGACCTCCTTGATGGCATAGACTGTTCTTCAATCAAATCAGATTCGTCGGGACGTCGCGGTGGTTGCGTCAGTCGACTCATGATAGCGAGGATGAATAAAGTATGTAACGATTCAATCCAACTAGTTGTTCAGAATGATGATAATCGCCCTCACATCAACTACTACAAAGTAAGGGAGGAAAAAGATCTTTTTCCTGATGCGTCCTTCCTTGACCCCCTTGATGCTGGACAGCATTCGGAGGTTGAAGAAGGAGTGGACAAGATGGTTCAAGATGCAATGGTGATCATACTTCCTAAGGACGAACAAAACGCATTGCGATAGGTTGTGTGTGATCATAAGGATGTGTTTCGCATCTCTTTTTAATCGGGTCCACCGGCGAAAGTATCACCTCTGAAGGTCGACCTCGTCACCGATGCCAAACCTGTTCGCGTGCGTTAACGTAACTACTCGCAAGATCAACGCTACTTCCTTGCTGATATAGTTCAAAGACTAGTAGACGCTTGCATGGCGTATGCCAACCACACGTCACCATGGGCGTGGGCTCTGCTGCTTGTCTACAAACCGGGTTCGGCGAAATTCCGGTTCACGGTCGACTTGCGTCCAGTGAACCGTTTCACAATCAAACATCAATTTCTGATGCCCAATTTGGAACAGGAATTGACGAAAACGGTTGGGTCGCGTTTCTACGCTACTTTCGATTTGAGCCACGGCTATTGGCAGCTACCATTACACCCGTCTTCTCAATCTTCCCAGTCGTTCGTTACGCCAGATGGCATATTCTCACCCACACGCGTGTTACACGGTACGATAAATGCCTTCATGTACTTGCAGTCCACGTCGGCATCTCTTTTGCCAGACAACATACGTTCAAAAATTCTATGGTGGCTGGATGATATTCTCATCCATTCAAAATCAGTGTCAGCAGACGTGGAAAGTGTCCGACATTTTCTCGATTTTTAAATGGAACATAACTTTAAGTTGCATCCACAGAAATGCACCTTGTTTGTTACATCTATCCGTTGGTATGGCCGACTTATTTCTGTGGACGGTATACGTTTTGACCCTACACGTATAGGCGGCTTACAAAACATGAGGAAACCTCAAAACGGTGCTGAACTGCAGCAGTTTGTTTGCGCCATGCGATGGATGCGCTCTGCCATCCCTCAATTTTTGTCGATTATTCGTCCACTGTAAGCCCTTTTTTAAGATATGTATACGAAAGCTGGCAAACGAACTCCGATCGCAGTGGCAAGAATCTCTTTGACATCTATGGACTGGAGTCCTGCTGAACACGATGCTTTTATCGAGTGCAAGCGTGCACTTGAAAACCAAGTAACCCTGTCGCATCGTGACGTAAGTAGAATACTAAGTGTCTACATTGACGCCTCCGATCTGCTATGGTCGGGCGTAGTGACGAAAGTTCCTACCGAAGACCTACCAAAGGCCCATGGATACCAACTACACCAACCTCTCTGCTTCCTGTCTGGACACTTCCGTGGTACGGAACTTCGATGGTCTACAGTCGAAAAGGAATCTTACGCCATCATGGCCACCGTCGAGCGTATGAATTGGTTACTCGCAACTGGCGACGGGTTCGACCTCTATACCGACCACCACAACTTAATCTTCCTCTTCGATCTAATGGAGGTTGTACACGACATGTGTCAAAGTTCTGTGCGTAAGGTTCTCCGTTGGGCCGTCTGGTTGAGCGCCTACAACTATACATGCGTCCACATCAAGGGTGCGGATAATGTTCAGGCAGATCTTGTAAGTCTCTGGATCGTTCCTGAAGTCGTTCGTCGTCTCGTCAACGTCTCTGTTCTCTCTACGTCCTCTTCCACGGAATTTGAGTGGCCGTCACTGGACGAGATATTCACTGTTCAGACAAAATTCGCCACCGGGAGCCCGCCACATTTGTCCAAACAAGAAGGACTGTAGAAGAATAATGTTGGAGCTGCTCGGATTCCTGACGAATCCGACGACCTCCATCTCCGCTTCTGCCTCATCGAACATACTCGGCCAAACAGACACCGCGGTGCCAAATCTACAGAAACTGCTTTGCGTAGTGGTTTTTTGGTCGACGATGTCACCTTACGTCCAGACTTTTGTCCGCTCCTGTGTGAATTGTCTTTCGACAATCAAAGGGGGGAAGGTTCCGCGACCTTTCGGTCCAGCCGTCCATGGAAATAAGCATAACAATTTCCTTCAGTTCGACTACATGAAAATTGCACCAACTTTTTCTGAAGAGAAGTACGTCCTAATGTTACGGGACGACCACTCCAACTACCGTTGGTTATTCGTCTTCGCGGATACTTACATCGAGAACTCAGCGCGCGTTATAATTGATTGGGCGGCCGCGTTTGGCGTGTCTTGTGGTCTAATGTCAACCGGTCCGACTCACTTCAAGAACGAGACGCTCCATCTCGTCTCTAAAGGCTTGAAAGTTCGGCACCATATCACGATCCCGTACACTCCATGGAGCAATGGTGGCACCGAACGTCTTGGTAAGGAGCTCATTTGCATCTTTAGGTCCATAACTTCGGATCTCAACATGCGGCCGGAGTAATGGCCCCATCTCCTGCCTCTCGTACAAAGCATCTTGAACAACTCGCACTCACCGCAATGTGCTGATACCGCCCCCATCACTTCCTTCACGGGTATGGACGCGCCGCCGCCAATTACAACATTCTACCGCTGGGCCGAGTCTGCTACAGTAACGGTTGCTGACGTTCAACGCGAGTACACTCTCAATGTGGAACAGATTGTTGCGAAGGTCGCTGAACTTCATCCTGTCGTGCATGACTCCCTACAAGCAATCCGACGTGGCCTACGTGTAACGATCTCAAGAGGGTCTCTACCAAACTTCACGGATGGGGACTTCGTTCTTGTCGCAAGAGACGACTTCAGGTCAGGTGAGAAACTCTCTCTTTTCTGGCGTGGTCCACGTCGTGTCGTCAAGTCGTTGAATGCTTATGTGTATCAGGTCGAAGACCTGCGTAATGAACAAATCGAAGACACCCATGCATCCAGGCTGAAGTATTATAACAACCCCTCGTTGTACCGTGAAGCTATAATGTCTCACGTATTCGCGCCCGAAACTGGGATGTCATTACAACGCCTAATGCGCTTGATTGATACCAATACTGGACTGATGGTCCAAGTCCGCTGGCTACCCGAGTCGGAAGATACAGTCGAGCCGCTGCAGAAGATTTATGAGGACGTTCCTGAGTTACTGCTGAAGCTACTTTGCCGCAAGAACGCGCCTGAAGACCTAGTCGAGAATACGCGCCGAAAGTGTCACCTCAAGGAAGGGGTGTGTAACGAGATACTTGTTGCCTCCCTCGTTATAGTTGTTTACAGTTGGTGACCCAATCAGCAGTCGCCATATGGCCGGGCCCTAACAGGTGAAAAAGCGACATCCCCACAAAGGGCGATACCGGTTCTACCCTGCCCGACACGGGACCCGTTCCTAGGTGCATCCGCCAAGGATTGAACAGGCAACCACTCGGCGACCTAAGGGTCTCCCGACCACTAAGCTACGAGGCTAGTTGTTAACTCAGTGCACTCTTTGTTTGTTTTCATTCAGTATCGAATTACAGTTTACAGTGCTTTTCTTTCACTGCCGGCCGCTTGGTATATAACTAAGCGGCGGGCAGCTTATCGAGGAAACTTGAAAAACGGATTTTCACCACATTATCCTTTTTTCATCATATCAAAAAAACCCACGACCTGAAGTCGGTATTAACACCATCTCAACCGCCAGACCGTTAAGATACCCGTGGTATCAGTCCTGGAGATCAATTGTAGCAAAATGAGAGTATAATTGATATTATTAACAGGAGCACTTCTCTCGAGCCTCGCTACCGACAAAAGTCTGTGTTTTAATAAAAGGAGCTGGCTATTCAACGATATATTCAATAGAATGTTTATACTAAGAAGGATGTATCATATTTAGACGAAAAATGTCATTTTGGTGCAGATAAAAGGAATGTACAGGAGATTGGTGAAAGTCTTTAGTGCATTCTCGATCTTCCGTTCTGATTAATCTAAAAATCAATTAAGTTCAACTATCTTAGCTTCTAAGGCATTTCTTTATTTAGATACAGTTTCTTCCATAAAATTACGCGTGAACTATGGGAATAAAAATTTATCTGGATTCTTTTAGCGGTTTTCTCCGCACTTTTTAGTCATTTCTATTAGATTAATCTAGTATGCAATACATAATTTGAACTGGGGCATAGCTGTTCTGTGATTGTCCTTGAATTGAAACCAACGACCTACACCAACTCCCCAGACAGGAATGAGTATATCCGTGTAACATGAAAATAAATTCGATCCATCAAGCTACCATGCAAGAGAGAAATAAGCCGGTTGAGCAGCTTTCTTTCCGAGAGGTTCCTTCACCATCAAGTAATTCATCAGCAACAATCTTTGATTAAAGATCCCAGATCTTGACACAATAGTTTGTTGTTGCAAAAAATCCATATCTAATAGAAGAGAAACATAAGGCATGAATGAAATAATTAGTTTCTAAAGAATATAAGTTCTTTTCTTCCTTTAAATGCCATAACATAGCAACAGCATCTTTTCCTCCAGATGCACAAAGTGATCCATCATGTGAAGCAGTAAAATCATTAAGATAACCTGTGTTAATGGTAACATTAGTAAGAAGTTTGCAAATTCGTACAGTCCTTCTATTATAAGTGACACTTTACATATATTAATCGGCTAGAATAACTTGTTTCCTATATCAACATTACTACTACCTCTAGGTCGTTTTGCAATAATATACAAAAATTCGATTATATTCCTGCTTTCATCTCTAGTGACTAACACAGAATAAACAACATAGACATATTTGGTAACATCAAGCAGCAATCTAAAGACAGACACAAATCTTCAGGAACGATTATTAAATTACTCACCACCAGACCCATTTCTTCATTCTCCTTTCCAATCTTTGCCAAATTTGCAATACACTGATTAAAAAGTACAAACATTCTATCGATGATCCATAACGCAACTCTTTATATCTCTTCACTAGAAATAAAGAGATGGTTTATACATTTTATCGCAGCTTTGAGTACCGCACTGACGTAGGAACGATTATTGCGATGTGATGTGGGAATGATGAATGGTGCATGGTGTTCCTGTTACGGTGGAGTGAAGTGAGATGTGAATAACTAATTTTGAAGTTGTCGCTGGTGTATATGGACAGAATTTGGAGTAAAACTCGCAGGTTGGAAATGGACGTGTTGATATATCTTCATAAATAATCGAAAAATTCTCAGCCAGTAAAAAATATATCAGGCGCCTCGTGGGATGAGATTCATTCGTTGGAGAGGACGTGTTATATTTCACTTTCCAATAAGCTCGATCATAACGACATGTGCATGTATCAATTTTTGTTCTCCCTACATTTTGTCGCTCTCAATGTTTCTCATCGTACCCAAATTAGGGGCAAGCAAGATGAAAAGCAGGGTGTTGGTGTTTACCAGACCAAATTTTCTTTTCAAAGCGACCTAGCTTCTAAAATGACAGAAGAACGTCCAAAACATGCAGTTGGTCTCTTGAAAAATCGGACATCGCTCCACATTCTGAGGGGGAACAGAAAAACTAAAAAACGTCAGATACTACTAATATTTACAATCAATCATCGATATTTCAGTCGAAACTGGACGACATCCTGAATCAATCAGTGGAACAACCCAGATTATAGAAACACAATTGAAAAATAAAAAGAGTATGAAAGTGTGATACCGAAATATTGTATCAAACACTTTCATGTTGTAAGTATTATGATATACCCTCAACTTGATATCTATCCTCAAAATAGATAAGTATATTAATAATAATGAATGAATGATGTTTTTCTCAGTTGAAACTATTTCCGAAAAAAGCTGGAATTAATTCGCTATCTTCGCGTGGCGTCAATTTCTGCATACCTTCACTTACTAATTTAAGATTAACAACCAAATTACTTTCAATCGTCCTATTCTCTTCTGTTCTAATCGATACAATTCCATAAAAAAACATCATAATCATTATCACTGTTAGTCTCTTTTCAATATCGTTACTGCTACCCACATTACTATTTTATTATCTGTATTGCCCCTGTCACCGTTCGCTATTACTGTTGTTAGGTTTCCTTCGCTTTTAGCGCTAATAATTTTCACTTACGGATGCATACCTGAATTTTTTTTCCTTACATTTTTAATATGTTGCTGTAATCTTGGTATTCCACCATCAACGCTTCTTACTTTCCCACTTGTCATCATTTCCATTCCAACCTCATTTTAGTTTTCTAATCGAATACTCTTCTTCCTTATAGTCCAATCACTCACACTGTGACTACGACTTTTTCTCCATTCACTTAGCGGTGAAACCCATACATCATCTTCCGCAACCATTATTTTCACACCGCGATCATCAACATCATCTCAATTCCTATTCTCAGTCACCTGTTAATTACGATCTGGCGTTCCAAAAATTTCCCTCTTTTCTGCTGCACTTCGTGTCTACATTTTTAGAAACATTTTAGCCGACCCTACTCTCATTAGCTACACTACTTCTGGTTGTTCTTTTGAACTACTCTAACTAGCATTGATATTGATCACCTCAACAACAGGCCTAAATTGTTTCTTTAGCTTTATTGATGTTAACAGTTTCTGTTGCACATCTGCATTATTACCTTCGTGTCTTCACTGTTCTCTTCCTCATTTCCAAAATCAACTTCAATTTTCGACCTCGATTTCTGTTTCTGATGACTGCTAACGGAATCATAAGACATAGTCATTTCTTATCCCACGCTAATCCGCAAAGTTGAACGGGATGATCATATATTTTCTTGATAATCATCACCATCGCCACGTACTACAAGTTTTGACGCTTTTTTCTTCTGTTTCATCACCTAAAGATCAACAGGATATACCATGTCATCCATGAAAACTAATTCTATCCGTTCCTCGACTGATTTAGAAACCGTTCGCGCAGCAACGAAAAGGGCCTTTTGTGCTTTGAAAACTTCAGACAGTGTTCTCTTTTTTAATTTTACAGTTATCCAGGCTTCCGTTGTCCTACTACTCCCCATAATTCATGGAATTGTAAATAATAATTTTCCTCCTCGTGATCATTGGCTGATTTCACATTACTTCTAATCATTGTTGTCCTGTTCTTGATATTGTTATCCTTCTTCTTGTAAACAGATGTGGATTACTTTTCTGTTGTACCTGATGAAGATCAGACTTTTGAAACTGCATTTGGACGCACCTTCCCAATTTGTAGAGCATGGAACTTGTAGCTCCTTGTGATGTTTAATTCACTTCACAAGACGACAATATAGGTATAATTTCTTCATCCTCAATATAGTATTTCAACACAGCTTGTTCAGTAGATTTAATCATCTTTTCTTTTGCCTTGTCGTCATCTCCATAATCCAATTTTACCACATCTTTCTCAGTTGATTTCATCATCTTTTATCTGACTTATATTCAGGCGTCGCACCTTCTATTTTCTTCCTTGCTGTCTTCGATGGAGTCAGAGACTCAATGCCGAGATGTACATGATATTCGAAAATTAATTCATTGGGTGTTTATGAAAAGTTGCGGTTGGAGGTGGTTGAGCACGAGGTAGCAGGGTAGCGTGACAGGTTGTAGCTAAGTACAGTAGAGGTCGGATGAGTTGGGTAGATCTGAGCTGGGACTATGAAGAGGGGACAAGGTGAAGTCTAACAGTATCTACGCTGATAGGATGTAGATGGACTTGACGATGTAGCTGAAGCTGTAACTTAATGGAGTACGATTAAGCTGATCAAAAGTAAGAAGCGTTTATAGATTTGATAATCAT
>JAULBU010032699.1:0-16145 GCA_032358235.1 Odonthalia washingtoniensis
AAGTCCGCCTGAAAAGAAAAGAAAGGGCAGAGAAATTTATTAAGAACAACAAGTTAGCACGTAAGCGAACTAGTTACGGAAATACAGAGTCTTTCAGAACAGTGGAGAAGTAACTCTACGTAATAGGTCCCCTCTCTCCATCAGCAGCGTTTACGGTGCCTACCACTCATGTGGAAACAGGTGTGTGTCTGTGAGCTGTAATGTTTCGGCTAACTATAATTCTGCCCAACCTCAGTATGGAGCTTCGTGGTCCTATCTGACCTTCGGATGGAGTTACTGCATGTTCCATACCGCGGTGCTCACACGTGATTACACGGTTTCCAGTAGAAGCGGCTTAAATTCAGTCGACGTTCCTCTTCTTGTCGCAGAAAAGGACACACAGGTCTATTGTCCGTCAACCACTCGCCAAATTTGTGTTGATAGAATACGCCGTCACGCGTGTTGGTAATACGGATTCGAGAAGTTACGGAGGGGCCAGGAGGAAATCCCAGGAGGAAATCTGGTCTATGCGATAGTGTTGGTGGCCTGAAATATTGGGTAATATTGACATATGGGTGTATTTGCAGTGTCGGTGTTGGTGGAGGGATGATGGTTGACCTTGATCTTGTGGTTGAGGAAAATCGTGTCCTAGAATTTTGTCCGGTTGAAGAACGTATCGTAGTAGATGAGGTTGATTGCGATGTGTTGTAGCGTTTAACGACCCTGCGGTTCGTTGTGGGTATGAGATAGTGTGGAGGTGTACAGTGAATTTAATTCAATTCAATTGTCTTGTCGTCGTCTGATTGGACGACAGCGAGATCTCTATTTTTCATATTTTAATCTCACAGATGTACTCCTCTGAGGTACAAAAAAACTACTGATATCTTGCTACTCAACAGCATAATTCTTGGGGTCGTAAGGAAGGAAGAAGGGGGAGATAACAGGTACGTAAAGAAGGAAGCTACGTTTGTTTTGTTTCCCTTTTTTGTTTTTATCAGTGGGCATCGCTCCGTTTTCAACTCACTAGTCACGAACCGATGCTACCATTCCGAACAATTGCAACGAAATATGAAGAAATATGAGGTTGCTTGAAACAAAGAAATGGAAATATCCCCAAACCAATCTTCGGATATACCGACAGAAGTTAATGAGGAATATGATGTATAACTACAAACTTCAGACGAGCTAACTATAATGGCATTGAAGGCGATGGAAGTACCTAAAATAAGTATGCAGAATTACTGTTGCTTCTATGACTTCGATGTTCAGTCCCTCACCGAACCACATGAAAATGATATGGGTCAGACTCTGCATGATAATGTTGATTTCAGTCTGACAGACCCTCCTTACAGTATTAGGTATATCAACGACTATCCAAATTCTGATCACGATCAGTTCACGGTAGAGTACATGAAAGAATTGGTAGATTTATCGGAAACTGTTTTGTCAGCGGGAAGTCATGCGCATAATTTCTGTTCCGCAATGAAATTTTCCTCCTTGGTTTAAAATATTAAGTCGAAGAAGGAATTAATCTCTTTGGAAAATCCCGAAGATGATGAAATTGGAAAAGGATATAAGAATGAAATAAGTGTTTTCAGTGTGAAGAAAACTTCGCTCTATTACCCGAAGACAATTGGTTACTATGGATCATATCCAAAGATACTCCGTCTTATGCATTACTCCGTGTTTGAGCATGCAGTACATTTCCGGAAGAATGATATGTTATGGGATCACGCTATGAAAAGGATAAACTACAGTCGTTTTGAGTTCATTACCTCTGTTCATACGGAACCTTTAATGAAATGAATAACATCCCAACGGTCTCTATCAACGAAAAGTTAATCTTTTCATCTGAGATGAAATCTTCCGGTCGAAGACAAATGCTCCAACCAAGGAAAAATTCAAGACGGTGGATGATGGGTATTATCCTCAAATTTTATAGCAGGCTCTTCCTTTTGGGTTGTAACGGTTTGTTGTTTTTATCTAGATTTCAATCCGCGTCGTCTGTGTTCTCGCCCTTTCTTGAATCCTTCGGTTTTTCCTCGTTTTGTATTGTAGTCCTACTTATTTTCTTCTTCCCTCCCGTTCTCCTAGCTGTGAAATATTCTTTCTGCTTTTTGGCTTGAATGAAATTGGTGTCGTTTTAAATTCACTGATTGGGTTGGTAATGTACTTCCGAATGCCCCTTCTCTTGCTCCCTCCGTAAGTGGATATCTCCTCTCCCGATTTTTTTTGCTTGATTCTTCTCCTTTACTGCTGGGGTCGACTGTAAGTCGGGTCTGTTAGGTGTGGTATGAGCATTGTTGCTCAATTTTTGTCACTTTCCCTTCGATTTCTCTCGCGGTCGTCATTCGGAACTTTCAGGACGTTGGATCGCATATTTTGCAAGCCAATGGCGATTCTGGATGCGCGATCGGCCTCCCGTGGATCCCAGGCTATGTTGACTCTTTTCTAAGTTGTTATACACGTGAGTTTCCCAACTGGGATCTTTTTGACGTCGTTGTTTAATGATTTATCCTTAGTGGGTTCGGCAGTGGTAGTTAAGTCGTTGACGTTGGCTGGGTTGTGGTATAGTTTATTCAATCGGTAACTCGTTTTCATTATTCATCGTCGCTTCCTGTATCAATTTATTATATATATGTTGGCCTGGACTCCAAAGATTTTTACATGTGTAATCTATATTAGTACTATATTAAGTAATTCTAATCCGTATTTCTAATCAATAGTAGTCCCTATTACTGGCTTCAAGTTCACATGTGTCCTGCTCATTCTGTTCTTTTGTTTTGTATTCGTTATCACAGTTGATACTCTGTCGGTCTGTATTGTCAATGAACATTGATGTGTTTTATGTTTCACACCGCTATTCCCTTATTACACCCAATCCCATTATCCAATTTGTTTTTTCTTCATTCTGACATTTTCCCGTTATCATATTCTTATCCTACCACTTTTGGTTATCTTTCCTTTTTCATACCATTTTTCTTTTCTCATGCCTTATCCTCATTTTCGCACCTCTTGTTCTTTATATTTCTTTCCTCATTTGTCCGCGTTGTCTCCTCCTCCTCATATGACATCTCCATCTTGTAGCACCGTCGTCTTTATGTTTTACGGCACTCAAAGCAGCCGTTTGAAAGAAAGAATCAACAAATTTACCCATCCTGGTGAGTTTTTTGTGGATCCATGCGCTGGTACATTTTCTGTGGAAATTGTATGTATGATTCCCTCAAAATATAGGACATTTGTCGGTTGTTGTATGGATTATAAGTGTATGGAATGCTGCTGGACGCAACTGGTCGATGTTTTCCCTCGTCAGTCACTGAATGATGAATCCGATATTGGGGGCACAGAAGAAGACATACTTTCAGCACAACAATAGTTTAAAGATCTGGATGCCATTGCCGTGAAAAAAGAAGGAATGTATGGGATATTACTCCTGGACTCCCCACGGTTCAGACTTTCTTCAAGCACGTTTGTCAATTAATTTCACAAGCCGTTGAAAGAAGGCGCACTAGGTTTTTTCGAAATCGTCCATAATTAAACATGATGAAGCTCGTGTGGGACTTTTCGCATAAAAGACAATTGATGAAGGTTATTTAATTGGTCATTACTATGGAACATTGATTTTCGGTAATATCAGCGAGAGTAAATCAATTCTAAAAAAAATTGTGAGGGTTTACTTTCAGTGTCCAAGTCGAAATTTCTGAAATACGTTGCCAATTGTTCACATAAATTCATTGCAAGTGATAAATAGAAATAGAAGGCATGGATCGTAGCTGTCCCTTGGTGCATTAAAAGATACAGTTATGATTTACATTGTCTCCCTGGAGATAAAGATTCCTCTAACGACAGATTGAATAATCCAAGAACTGCAAATTGCGCTCTTGTGCAAAACAGAAAGTTGAGAACTGACGCGGCTGAAATTTATTTCAAAACTTTGGATATTCGTGATTTAATTCCTATTGCAATTGGTCAGAAACTGTTCATTGGTTACGGTCCTGATCATGATCATCACGTTAAAGACAGCTAGTAATTTTATTTTCATTTTTTCGGTCATTTTGTCCTCAAGTTGTCTCTCCTTATGTACCTTGCATTAAACACTTATCACTAATACTACAATGAGAAAACTAATATAAAGAATTTCACTATGCACTGTCAATTCCATGGCAGCTGGTCATGGGACGAGTAAATATGTCTACGTTATATTCTGAGGATATAACATATACTTTATCGCTTGGCACAAGTCTCAGAATGGCAGCCTCTCATGTTACTGTACGTTGAAAGGCTGTCATTATGAGAATATAACATTCCAATAACCAGTTTCATCCATTACGATGTGATGAAACAGAAATTGGGATTACTACAGCACAATATGGACAGTTCATAGCAATAATGCGTGAAAAAATTACCACACTCACCTACCCATACATGATTGTTACTCACAATTATGGACGGGTAGGTGGGGGTAATCACTGTAGAAGGGGATGCATCTGTAGTACAAGTGTCTCCGTTTTGAAGTGAATTATATCGTAACGTTACCAATTTACTACCTTTCCCCACTTGAAATGCGCAGGGTTCGGAAGTATGTTACATTTTTCCCTTCCCCAAGTTGTGGAGGAGAAAAACTAACAACTAATAACGGAATCAAACAAATCATGGCAACAATTCATCTACTCAAATATAAAAATGTTACATCTCACGTTTATCAACGTCTCTGTGCAGTTAAGACGTTTCCTAATAGATCACGGATATACTTCTGTTGGTTTTCTTCCAGTTGGATTTCAACGGTCGCATTTAGACCACGACGATAATAATTACAGCATCACCAACCACAAAGACTGTGACGACTATATAGTCATTGACGACCCCGTACCACTGACTTCTTCTTCAAAGGGGAGACATGATAAAAATATTTCTCTCTCTCAGGAAATGGATATGGTCCTTGCTCCATTAATATAAAGGTCACTCCCGGCTTCTCACTTTTCACACGTGAAAAGATAACATCAAAATTCTTTTCTGTCATGGTTTCATACTGTTATGATATAAAAGAAAGCAAATAAATGTCAGGTGTTTTACATAACTTCACTCCGACACGTCCCTGCGTAAGATGTTTAGGAGAATCAAAAGATTTTAAGACTAGTTTTACAGCTGGTCCAAGCCATGTCGTCACCATTAGATGTGGAAGAGGTGACGTTACGGAAATATTTGAATCAGCAACTACAATGTCATCTACAGCACGTAAAACCATTGTGGTAAAAGAAGCATAAAAACTACTTCAATATATGTCAATAGCTCAATGGGTTCTGGGTACTGCACATCCACAGCAATTTGCTCCCGGTCTTTTCTAATATTTTACGTATGGACCATTGCAAAACCTTCATTCAGGAACCTCCAAGGCAATGAAAACATGTTTCTGACATATCTCTCCAGCTCCGACATATTCTTTCTCTGACTGGACGGGAAGAGGCACGGTAAACCATTTACATCATGTAACAAAGCTTCGTTACGCGCTTTTAATCCACTTCTCGCTGCAATAGAAAACCTGTTTGCTTCGCAGGGGTTCCATGTTGACTTTTCAACAAAGGAGAAGTCACAGCAACTTAAAGGGTTCTATTTCAATACGAGTAATCTTAGAGATTAAGGATTTCAAAATTTGGATATGTTTTTTCCTTTCTTGGCAGCATATAGCGACAGAGTTACTGGATAAAAATAACAATCACCTCTTACGGATACCTGTACAAGCTACACAACTTTAATGCAAAATATTCTAATCGACAATACATTGATCAGTTGATGGGATGGAATGATTGTAGACATTTCTGACAGAATTAGGCTTCTCAAGTCAAAGTACTCACACACTTTTTAGAAGCATTGCGAACATGTAATCAATACATTGAAATTTCATTTATTAGACCACGTTGTTGAAGATCTATCGAAGTTCGGGGGTTTAAATATGTTACATTCGTCTCCATACGAGCACTTCAATACATTCTTCAAGCAATATTACAGGTCTACTTTGAAAATAATTGCAACTCGGACGGATCAAACCGGTAAAACCATGATGCATACCATTTGTACATTACGACAAAGTTCATATCATGCAACATTCATGAAACGCCGATGAAACATCATCAATGCCAAATAATTAACCGGATAAGAAACTGAAACAACACATAGTCAACAGCCATCCACATATTTGGTACACGACGTCGTTTCTGTTACATTTATTCAGATTGATGCTATCAGAAATAAAACTGATTTGTTTAACGAAGGATCAGACAAAATGCTTACTTCTATATTGAAAACACTATCCCGTACCATTCTAACTGTTTTCACAGAACTCATTACGATATATTTACGAGATAATGATATCATTTTAACAGACCCCGAAATCGGTGTTAATTTCCGGAAGTCCGGATAAATCACCGGTGCCCACCTACCTACATTCTAACAGTATAACCATTCTACAAATACTGTCAATTATAGTCCTCCTCCACAACACCCCCGGAAAACACAACGTATTTTTGCAACCACACATTTCTGTCCGAGTAAGAAGAAAAGAAATAGTTCCGTCCTTATTAAAGGAGGCAAGGAAACTAATCCTGGTTACTATATAGCAAAAGTACTTTTCCTATTTTGTATGAATGGTTCGAATAATATGGAGAAGAAAGAAATGGCTTTTGTACAATATATGGAATTCACTCCGCCGATAGACAATGTGGATAAAATTCTTAAGTGCCTATGATTGCGTTGATCTACGTCAGATGAATTCAACTAAATCCAGCCTGGAGCCGAGAATGCATTGGTTGACGATATGTTGGAGACAGGAGAGTGGTATGATATAATAGATTTCAACACAATATGTTCCTCTTTACATGTGTTGAAGTCAAATTTCGGAATTGATTCTTTTACCGAACAGTTGTCATGAACACGGCAACGATTTTATATCAATCTATTCTTCAGGGAAATGGATTCATTGAAATTGGTTAAAAGAAATATTGCTGAAGGTGACGACTCAACATAACATGTCGGCGTATGTATACTTAATTTAACATTATAAAGTATGTGCTTCTTCATTTCCCTCTATACTTCAGTTCTCTTCTATGCTTCCGCCACCGTCATATAATGTACTCCTTAAAGCTTCTTCAACAAATTCTTTTCCAATTTTTTCTACACTCTTCCGATCACTCGCTATTTCGGTTATTTAACAGTCGTGAATAATTCCACGCTGTAAACGAATGTATTTACGGAACCATTCACCTTGTACGGCAATGAATGGTTTCCTCGGCCTTGTCGTTGTAACTAGCATGTGTCTTCACGTTCCTTTTATCTGAAACTTTTTTCTTCTCCCCCTACTTCTTATTTCAGTACTTCAACCTCATCTAGTTCCTATGCTTCTACAAATTTTCCTATTTTGCCAGCCAACTGTTCAGTTGCAAGTTTTTCATACTTCGAAAACATTTCGTTAAATTATTTCTGACGTGCACCACCGCGATACTCTTTGACAATCAGAAAGTTAGCACATCTTTTTATCCATGCATCGACACAAGGAATATTCATTATAGTTCGTTCTACAGTGTCCCCTCCCACGGTCTCAGGTATATATCCAATGAAATTATGAGACACTGCAGGGCCGATTTAATTCTTGAACAAATTCAATTTTTCCTCATCGTCCCCCTCTTCATCTCCTATACTTTTGCGTTGATTTTCCCTGTACTGCACTTGTATATCACAAATATTTGCGGTCCGCCACCAAAAACATGTCCAGAACACCAAATCTATTCGTTTTCAGTAGTTTCCTTTTGGCAGTAACTATTTTCCTTTTTCCGTTGCTCTAATTTCTTTCAAATTGAATCGAGACAGTAGTGATCTATAGCGAAGTACTTCAAAAAATCTGTTGTTTGCAGCTTTTTCCCTTTTACTACAGAAGTCCGATTGTAACTGTCTCAGACGTCCCTCTAATGTACCAAGTTTACAAAACGTATCAAAAACGGCATTTATAGATTATTCAGGCGAATATAGTTGTACGCTTTCCCCTGTTGATAATTCGTTTTTAGGTAACGAAGATATGATATCTCTCTCCAAATTTATGGAGGGGACATATATATTGTTGCTGCTACAAAGAAAAGTGTGTGGTATTGTTAGTATTATAGATCCGTATAACAATTTAACTCCATTCTCAGTTACAATTTCACCTCGGTTAGTCCAGTTCCTTACATTGTCATCACAACATGGGTCTAATTCACAGGTTTCCTTACTTCCATAAATCAGAATTTTCTACTAAACTGCCAGTCCAATCCCCAAATATTTCGTATGTACCTCCTTTGTCATCCGGTAAACATACTTTCCACGACTCTAGTTGTTTCCGACATCTTTTTCAGAAGACACTGATTTAATATCTCTAAACTTTGCACCATTCCTCTCATTTCAGTATTTTCAAAATCAAGTCTGACCACTTCGGATTCAAGAGCCTTGATTGATACCTCTTTCCTCAACCCTTTTCGTTCTTTTTCGTTCGATGAAACCTTGTACTCATTCATCAAAACTGTTATCCTTGACTTCTCGGCCGTTAATTGTCGAACCTCTTCCTGCAGCTTCCGAAACTCTTCCATATTTACATCCATTTCTACATTTCTAACATTGTTAATGGAACTATTGACTTCCTCACTATTGTCTTAATTTTGTACGCCAGTTACTACATCATCATTTCCTAGTCCCGATTCGTCTTTTTCAGTAGTATATGTATTTTCTACCTCACTATTTACTAAACATTCTTTTGTCTCATTTCTTTTCGGTCTTCCTATACTACCTCTCTCACTTCCACCAATGCCATAGACCCTACCTCTTCCACTTTCACGAGGTACCATTCGACCTTCTCTAGAAATGTACGGACTTTCTTCACATGATGATTCATCCCCACCATCACTGTCGGCTGTGCAGATCCTCGTCGCCTTTAATGGGGGTTCTGCATATCTCAATGTCGACTTTCGTTTGCATTTGCGAAATTTTTCTCACTATCCCTCTATTCGACATTGATGTTTTCCGTTTAGTAAATTATGCACAAGCACTTGAAAGTCAAAGTTCTTTCTTACTGCGGTGTTCATACAAGTTCACACTTGCGTTTCAAACAGTATCGAACTATCGTAACGGTTACATGATGTAACGGTTACCATAGTAATTCTGTACAACAGTTCGCCGTTTCACATTTTTGAAAAAATCGCAACTCCACATTGAGTTGAACCTATTCTGAAGGTATGTGCCCGCCTACTTCTCTCTTGCGTCAACACCCCTAATTTGACATATTGAACACTGCGGTGGACACTACAAAATACAGATATGTTTATTACAGGATAACTGCACATGTCAGTTTTCTGGATTGTTCACTATTTCTTTATATATACATATATTTTTTGATTTTAAACTGGTTCTCACCGATGCGTCAATCCACCGGACCCGTCTCTAGCAGTTCCTTTCGTACACTATTTCCAGTTTCATTCGTCACGACTCACCTCGCGATTTTCATTGACACATTACAAAAAACAGGCTGGAAACAAAATATATATATGAATGGTTTCCGGGTACATCCATGCATCATCCTCTAACTCTTCTCAACCTCTGCGTCATCATCGTTATTCACCTTTGATCACGGATGGAATCCACAAATTATTATGACCATGTCATAATACAGTCACCCTAATTTCTCCTCAAATCCGATACCTTCCCTTCATCTCCCCTACACCATCTAAATTCCTCACTGTATTTGACTCCGTGTTACGTTGACGACTTTTTTCATATAAAATTGGACAGAGCCAACTCATTTGAGCTCATTGACTGCCTTCCCTTGATAAAGGAATGACTTCTGCTACAATTGTTCTTTTTCAAGTAATCAAAGCCCTCCAGAGAGAAAAGGTCAGAGTTCTTCCAAGTAATGATATTTATAACAGCAGTCTTTACAAAATAAAACGTCATCGTAATTAATTTGTCCCAATATCTTTTACTGTTTAGAACATATTTTCTTGACCACAGGGTTCATTGCGTTGGTAGCATTTTAAACTTTCACGTATTGTTCATTAAAAACTAAGTTTTTAGTATAATTAATGTGTGTCCTTTCAATAAAATTAGTTTTACCATTACTATGACAAGTTTTCATTGAAAAGCACAGTTACTTACTTGGATAAACAGGCATTTTCATTTCAAGTACACATCGACATTGTGACTTATGTTTTAAAAGAATTGAGTTTATTATGTCCAAGATACATTAAAAAATAAAGTGGAACAAACAAAAATAAAGATAAACACATACAATTTTCCAGATTTCCATACTACAATCCTAAATTATTCCATTGCACACTTCAGTTTCATTAACGCCATTTTCTTACTATGTCATTTCCAATCTAGCTGCAGTCATCAGCAGATGGAACTTTCTTTGAGAATAATCTCGAATCAAACCCAGGGTTACAAATTACCTTAAAAACTTCTTTTCCATCTCTCCTCCCAACATGAATTTCAAGGATGCTTAGCGATACAGCCAATGATTTGTTCAACACTCCAGCTTTAATTTTTTCCATTTCCTGTCCAAGTTCAATTGAGGACAGGTTAGAACCATTACTGTTCTCACCACTGACAGCCGCCTATCCCCGCTCGTTTTTTCTGTAATTCGATAAATCCATGACAATACAAAATGTTTCTGTTGCTTTTTCCTTATCAAAAGAGCTCGTTCAGAACAGAATAGACTTCATTCAGTTATGCCTATTCTAAAAGCTATAATTTTCATTTTATATTATAAATATAGGTCTCAAAAAATATTTCGTGAACACGTAAAATATTTCATGTGCCCCCCCATACATTACGATCTTCCTATTTTCAGCATCTCATGCTTCTGTAAAATCATTCCCGGTAGTTACGGCTAAAATAATTGATGGTTATCCCAACATTCATCATCGTCCGTCACAGCCACGTCACTGAACATTTTGCAGATACAGTCCACATTTTTACATATGGATTAAAAATCTATTTACTAAATTGGTTTTATTTTCTATTTCCTGTACTGTGACTTCTGACGTTTCGTAATTTTCTAAACATCGTATCGATTTATACTATTATTTATGTGTTTTTCATATGTCAGCAGATGGACAAAAGACCTCATGTCTATGATATGGACATGTCATAGTTTTGCTATAGTTTCCGTGGACTTTTGCAGTTGATTTTGGCGTGTTTTTTCTCTGTTTTATATGATATTCTGATTCCTCTGTTTCTTTTTATTTATCAAAATGTTTAATATTACACTCTTAATCCCTTTTCATTTTTCATTTCATTCTCAAATTCACATTCATATTGTATGATATGGTTAATATTATAAAAATTCAATATATCATGTATGCCATAATTTATATACATGTATTCCAATGTATATAGTCCATATTCCATATAAAATTCCCATATACCATCATTCTACATATATATATCACATATAGACATCTGACAACGGCCACTACACATCCATATTCCCATTCATCGAATGAATCATTTCTGGATTCACCATTCTCCTTTCCATCCAAAAACTATATGAATAAATTTAGTACCACTACGGTTTTACATTCGAAGTGCGAAAGAATAGGTTAGTGTGACATTCATAAATAACTACATTTTTCGTAGAATTTTATGAAGTATTCATTCATTGTCTGATACAAAATGTGGACTCGCGGACCTAGTTTACATACATTAAATTTTTCAATTTTTGTAGAAATTTTTCCTTGGCCCATCCAGTTTTTACTACAAAATTGGTAGATTTTTATATTGTAAACATACACTAAAATGCCTGAAATATATTTTGAATTACACATTCGTACAATCTCACGACACGTGAAAAGGGGGCCGAACTATTTCGTTCATTTATTTTCCAACTTTCGTAAGTAAATTTGTATGTCTCATACATCAAATTCTACATAATCTGTATGTCCAAAGTTCATGGCCCATTCATTTTTCTTCAACTTGCGTAGATTTTGTTCGTAGTTACCATCTGTAACACATTATTTCATGTAGTATTGTCAATGTACACTACACGGACCCCCCAATGTTTGCATTGTCTAGTTTATGTTTACTCCACCCAAAAACTACGCCAATTGGAAGTAGGCATTCATTTCCCGAAATACAGACGGAACGAGCTGAAAAGGTGCCATTCACACTCCCGTGAGAGTTCAAACAACGTGTCCCTTACATGTACGTTGTGAAAATTGTGATGCGTGGTAGATAGAATTGTGATCATACCGGGCAGATATTTTTGAAATTTTCCAATAATTTGCAAACAATTTTATACAGGACGGTAGTGAAAATTCATTTACCAGTACAGGTATCACTTTACGTCATCTACAATGATACAGATGGCCAGTATCTAATAATCATGAAACCACTTTGAACTTGGAGGTGACATGGTTGTCATCACAATAATGTTCTTGCCATCTGTAAAATGTGGAAGAAGTCTATTTATGTCGAATGATGCTGGGAGTGACGGAACTGCTGTATTAGTGGATATTTACAGCCAGCGCAAGGTAGTCGAATACAGCCACGTGTATGTCGACTAGTAGCTTTGATGTGGATTCTACAGTAGTAATCCAGGGGAACGAAGAAATGGTAGAAAGTAGGGTATGCAATTAGTGAGGTCTAGATACAGGGCTCGTGGAGTGACAGTATTATAGAGAGGGGTGAGTATGTACTGTTATTCGCTTACAGAGGTTATGCTTTAAAAGAGAGAGGTGTAGAATGTGACAATCAAGGCGTACAAAAGAGAGGATGGGTGAAGCGTGCGAAAGGGGGCAGGAGTAGGCCTATCGAGAGCTAGGGTTACAGGTGCGCTAATGTAGCCGTATCAATACGGAACGTGGGGTGAAATTTACGGTGCTAGGATATCAATATCCGGGGCGATAATGACAGTTAAACGAAGTTTAATGTAGTAAATGAAAGTAAGGGGGTGAACAGAAAGAGAGAAGGGAATGGTGCTGGTAGAATTCTCATAGAAGAATAAGAATTCAAAAAGAGAATCCAAGAAACTGATTCTTGGTGGCGTAATCGTTCGTAGTAGAATGAGAAGTGTCCACATGTATATTCAAATGTAGGGCTGGATTTCGATCGAACTGTCAGTTGGCGTCGTGGGTAATGTTTTAGTACAATAGTCAACTGTAGTTTAGAATGTGGCACCCGATTAGATGGTTGAATAGTGTAACTATGGGTTGAAAATTGTGTGGGTAGTAGTCTTGGCGGAAGAGATAAGTGGCTGGGTTAATCAATCCACCAATTTGATTGAACAGGACCATCACAAAGCGAACGAAAGTTGTCTTCGATTCGTGAAAAATAATTATTCGCATATGGCGGAGTATGTCAATTTGTTAAGTTTTTTGGAAGTAAAATGAAGAATATAATCACGTTGGCGGTAGTTTTTTGGAAGAAGAGGTAATATTGGAAGAATCTGTCGTTTAGACTTATGCATTTACGTGAAGTGAGACGAAGTGGTTATATCCATGATGATTAAGAGTGGAAGGAGGAGTGATTTGGTGCGTTAAGGTAAAACTTTCTTAAAAAAAGTCTGAAGTTTTTTCTGTACTGTATTGTTCTTTTAAGACTGGTTCTACTTCATTATCTTGAACCTATCGACTGGGGACATGGGTAACTGGTCGGCTTGGATCGGTAGATATTGGCTGTGTTGATGTTCGAAGAGGTTGCATTCTGGGTGGATCAATTGGAGGCTCTTGTTTTGCGTATGGATCAGTTCTTATTGGTGTAGGACTTGTGGTGAGTAGAGTAGGAAGAGTCCGTGACGAGTTCTTTGAAGAATCTCGGTTTGACCAAACTAAATGGCTTTGATGATTGAAAGTTTGAACGATATGATGATAACTAGAAGGGATGTGGATATGATTGAACCAATCCAAAGGTGTGTCATCGAAGGGTCCGTTTATTCAATCTGTTTCAGCTAAATTCATTTGGAATATCATACAATACCGACCTCATATTTCATATAATTTAGCTATATCTCGGAGAAAAAGTTTAATGGAGTCAGGGGCCATCAAAACGAAATCTGTTCTAAATAAAGGAAGATCATTTGAGAACGGATATATAAGTTTTTGGAGTAGTATCGTTCTGCCCAGTAGTAGCCAGGTCACCAAACGTTCTTCGGTAATAGAAAAACTTTCGAGAAATTTATGGGCTGCCAGAGTTATCTCTGCAGCTAAAGCTTTAGATATCTGCACGCTTCGACAGAGTTGCAAAAATTGATCGTATAGTGTGATCTTTTCATGGATGAAAATATTGTTTCGTCCCGACCGAGAGATGGGTAGCCTTAGAATACGAGATGGACCACCGGGCTCAGTTGGTAGTGGATGCATTTTGAGCGGTTGTTTGCTTCGATGGATTAGAGATGGCGGTATTTTATTATTCCCGATGATTTGCCATTTGTGATTATTGGGATTGGGCTGATTGTCCGTTTTCATTTTGTTTTTATTTCACATTTGAGTTGCGTATGCCAGTTCAGAATCTGGATTGTCGAACGACACTGAGAGTGGTGGAATGGCCGTATTCGTGGCGATTTTCAATAAGCGCCAGGTAGTGGAATGCAGCCACGTGTTTTTTGAGTAGGAGCTTTGATGTGGATTCTACAGTAGTAATCCAGGGGAGCGTGAAACATGTAAACAGTAGAGTATGCAATTAGCGAGATTTGGATACAGAGCTCGTGGAGTGACAGTGCTGTAGAGAGGGATGATTATGTGTCGTTATGCGCTTATCGAGATTACGATTCGAAGGAAAGAGAGGTGTAGAATGTGACAGTCAAGATGTGCAAAATGTAGGACAGGTGAGATGTGCGAAAGGGGGACGGGAGTATGCCTATCGAGAGCTGGAGTAACGGGTGCGCTAATGTAGCCGTATCAAAACGGAACTAGGGTTAACTTTTACGGTGCTGGGATATCAATATCCGGGGAGATAACGAGAGTTAAACGAAGTTTAATGTAGTAAATGAAAGTAAGGGGGTGAATAGAAAGAGAGACGGGAATGGTGCTGGTGGCATTCTTATAGAAGAATAAGAATGCAAAAATTGAATCTAAGAAACTGATTCTTGGTGGCGTTATCGTTCGTAATAAGCTGATAGATATTCAGGTGTATATTTGAACGTAGGTCTGCATGTCGATCGAACTGTCTGTTGGCGTCGTGGGCAATGTTTTAGTACAATAGTCGACTGTAGTTTAGAATGTGGCACACAAGAAGATGGTTGAATAGTGTAACTATATGTCGAATATAGCGTGCGTAGTAATCTTGGCGAAAGAGGTCAGTGGATCCGTTAATCTAATTTTGGGGGTTGATTTACGACCATTCCTCTCGGATCTATTCTCCCTCTTCAGTTCTTAATTCAAGTTTTTGTAGACATACCTGACCAATCGTGGGATGCTAGGAAAGGTTTTGCCGTCTTTAGGAGGTCGGAATGCAGTTGATGACATCCTGATCCTGATTAGGCGACCATTTATTATCTATCTTCTCATATTTGTAGATGTTAGACACAACGAGCGATTCATTCGTGTGAAGGATGATGGTCGATAGATGGCGTGAAGTGCATCGTCGGATGATTGAAAGGATTGTGGAAAGATAGCGGTGAAGCGCGTCGCGACATGGTAGTGGAGAGATGATGGGAGGCTAGAAAAGGGCATTTCGGAGGGTGATGACGGTAAAGTGGGAATAGGGGATGGACGATATGGCAGGGAGAACAAAAAAGGAAGACGGAAAGAAGAGGTGGATGACGCTTGGTATAAGAGGAGATACTGTAAGGAGAAGGATAACGTCTCAGGCGGACGATGAAGATGCGGCGGCACACAAATGAAGGAAAACCCCAAACAGAGCACAACGAGAGATAATAAGGGTAACAAAGATAACTTGTTGACACTGGCAAGAATACTAGAGAATACACTATTACACAGAAATTGATTTGCACAAAATTACTGTATTCTAAATTTATGATGAGAAGGATTACACGCTTATTCAACTATTGAATCAAGTGGTATGACACACATTTTCAAATTAGAGATTCGACTTTAAGTAATTTTTTAAGCTCCAAAAGTATATTTCTACTTCACGTGTAGATCAGGACCTGATCCAAAATAGAATTGGATTTATCTAGTAAACATACTATCCTC
>JAULBU010032710.1:0-16145 GCA_032358235.1 Odonthalia washingtoniensis
AAAATAAAAACTTAGTCTATCATATCGTCACAGACCACGCTGCACGCTGAGAAAATCTCAACAAACGACACGCAAAACTTTGGACCGGAATCAACTGAAATTTTTCCTCTACCACATTAACTCAGTTGTACTTTCCTTACACCGTCTCTTATTTTCTACTTCCGCCATTATTCATTGCATCAAACTTTTATCGTCATCCCATCCCGTTAATTTTTAATGTCTTTACTTTATATTTTTGTTACTATTCCTCCTATCAAGTTTACTTCCTCTCTTTCTACTATTCCTCCCATTAAAGTCCCTTCCTCTCTTATTAAATCGCATTGACTCACAAGGTAGTCCGCTGATTTAATAGAATCTCTGTTGACGGTTTGCTGACTGTTATGCGGCATTCTATCGCGAAGCGTACCTTTGTTGGAAGGGATATCTACGGTGAGGAGGCGGTCTCGTAACAAGTAGTCTATACGATATATGGGGTCGACGTTCTCCTGTACTGATATGAGGTTCGCAACGAATTTGAGGAAGAACGATATCTCCGGCTCTTCTGGTTCACCTGCCATGGTCCGGGACAGTTTCATAGCCTACCAATTTATCAGAGTCCTCTCTTTCTTATCATCGGAATTATATCAGTCGCGCCATACCTTCATCGTATATTCGAAATTGTGGCATCGCTTCGCGTTTCTCGCGAAGTAATTCAGCGCATCACCCATTACCAAGACGGGCACGGATTTCAGCTTGTCGTCCTCGTTAACCTCACACATCAACGCCAAGGTATTGAAAACGTTTATGCAGTTTTCTAGGTCCTCGTCCCAATGCCCTGAAAACGTAGGCTACCCAACGAACGCGTGCATGAGTCCATTCATCCCGATTGTCTCTTATCACTCCTTTTGTAATCATTTGTTACTTAATGCATTCTCTCTCCTTTTGCAATCGGCCTCCGGGTTGTAGCGGGCGGCATAACTGGGGGTTCTTTTGTAGATCATCTTCCACATTTATTATCTCCGTCACTTTTTGAAGAGGTTTCTGGTTCATCGCCTCCGTCAGATGGCGTGGAACCTCCTCTTAGCGTTGAAAATCGTGTGTGATGTTTCTGTTATTGGGGGCCGGCCACTTCCTGTCTGGTGTTGTGTGGTACGAATATGGAAACGACCATGTCGGCTTTTCTTGTGTGTAGTCAGGTCCTGTGTCTTACTCAATTTCCAAGAGGTCGTCCATTGTTTTGTTGACCTCCATGTCCTTGGTTCTCTCAGGGTGGATGAAGTGTAGTCTTCTTACAGGCGCTTCGGGTGTTTCTTTTCGGGTTTCTGTCCAACTTTCTTGCGGCATCTTTTTCTTCGTACCGACATGTTCTACCCTGAAGAGGATGCCCACCAGGGCCTGAATTTTCGATATCTTTCTCCCTCTCTGTACGTGATTATCTTTACCTGTGAAAAATTCTGTCCATTTAACGAGAGTATTCTTTCCCCACACTTTTATTGTGTGCGGGCTGAAGGATGTAATAAAATCTATACATAGAGATTCCCCTTCGATTCCCGTTTCGACGAATACCTCTAGAAATTCTTCTGCATATCCCTTTACTATTTCAGTATATGACAACCTTTCTTCCTCCGTTGCTTCTGCATGTAAGGGATCAGGATGGTCTCCTATGTTCGAGTATTATTTTTCATCATCGGCGTCCGCTGATCTCAAAGGGGATGGGAAAGACTCGCTTCCTGGCTCGACAGTGGTCTTAGTCGGGGGGCTCGGTCACCGCCTAAAGGGGGAGTTAGGCCTTAATCTAACCTCCGATTCTTTTTTGCTCTGGTATTAAGTATCTTGTGCGGGTTTCCTTGTTGATGTCGAGACTCCTCCAGGCTCAGGGTGGCAATGGAGCATGGATCCCCTGTTGGCGTGCTGCTTGCCATATTTCCGGGCCTCCTAGACCTTTCTTTCTTTGCCTTCTTGATATCGGCTATTGGTGATTCATCCTCCAGTCGACTTGGAGTTTTCTAACCGTCGAAAAGAACCCCAAAGCCGAGGATAAATACACTAAGTCACGAGGAATAACCGCTTTCGGGTATTTACCTCGATAAGTGAATAAAGTTAGAGTTTATGCAATAGGAATTATGCAAGTGACCGCTGCTCGTGGAAGTGCGGGTTTAACCTGATGAACTACTACAACTAAGTAGTTTCGCGGGCTGGTCAGGTTGAAGACACGATTGTGCTTCGTCGATTCAATAAGCAATCAACAGTGATCGGGCACGTGGTGGGGCGTGGAGATCACCTTGCTCCTCATGACGGGGTTAACCTGTCCTTAATCGTGTTTGTCTAAGATCTCTATTCGGCAAGGTGGGGTCAATATCTTGGTACGAGCGTAGCTCGATTTTCTGGGAATAGCTTGGGGTTTTTTTGTTTTCGTAAAATGTATACATGCTTCATTATTAATTTCTGTCGATTCGGCCGCTGTCGAGAGGCTACCTGGTGGGGAAACTTGTTAGTTAGTTGAGTAACGGTCTTGGTCCTTTATTAGCTGGTTGAACGGTATGTCCCTGACAGGGTCCGTGGTCTGTTTGACGACGGTGTTGTCTTTCCTCCATGACGCCTTTAATCATCTTCACGGGTTGGATAGCCGAAGACACGAAAACGTGTTCTTCTTCTGCGCTAATTCGCTGCTGGGGTGATCGGGCAGGTGGATTTTGCGCGTACGGATCGCCTTGCAATCTAGCGTCGGGATTGGCCGACCGAGATGCGCGTTTGGGTGAGTATTCCTCCTTTCCAGTTGTCACTGAATCGTTTAGATATCAATTGTTGGTTCCGAAGAATTCTTTTCTGGTTGTAATAATGTCTACAGTTCTTTATTGATTAGCTATCTTTTCTGAATAGAGATATTTATATCTACGTTCAGAAAAATAATAATAATAATAGTAAATAGGATGACACGTGTGAGAAATAAACGGGCATGGTTCTAATTAGATAATTCATCTGGATTCTGGGAGATCTGAAATGTGCAAGCCTATGCAATTAGGGAAAACAGTCGTACTGTACCGCGTAGTGGCGTTCTTTCACATACAGTGTCAAGGTATGGTTTTCCACTGTGTATAGCATACAGTGTCAATCCCTTCGCACATGTGCCACTGTGTACAAGTTTCACAATCTTCAGTACCCTGTATTCCTGTAACGTTATACGACTTGCTCCTTTGTAGGTTACGTGGTCATGGTGTTCGTCGTGTTATCATCCCCGTCACCTTTTGGTACCGCGACCTCCATCCTGTTCTTCTTCAGCACTTCGTTCTCTCATTCCTGCGGATTCTCTTGTTTTTCTCTACTTTTTCTTTATGGTGTGCCGACACCATAATTTCTCCCTTATCGCTTCGATGTACCTTCCGCTTCTCGCGCTGCGTGCCGTCGATATCCTTTTTGTCCCCGTCATCCGTTGCTATGATAACATCGTCATTACGATGATATGATCGTCGTCTTACCACAACATTTAACATCATCCTCTCATCATCTTCCAACCATCATTGAGTCATCTTTCAACATCCTTCATCACCTTTGACATATAGCAATAATAGCATCCTAAATAATCATCATCTTCATTTCATCATATCAACCTTCATCATAGTATCACCATCCTTTATCATCCTCAACCATCAATCATATTATTATTATTACCCTTCGTCGTATCATCCTTCAACCTTAATATCATCATCCTTTCGTATCAACCTTCAGCTTTGATATCATCATCCCCGTATCAACCTCCAATCTTAATATCGTCATCCCTGTATCAACCTTCAACCTGGTATCATCATCCTTCATCACCATCCTGTCTTCCGCTCCTTTCTTCTTCCTCTTCTCCTCCTTCTGCCAGTCGGTGTCACATGAACTGCTCACCACCGCTATCGAATCATATATTCGACAGTATTTTCCTTCGGTTGATGTCTTGAGATTTTGTTTATTCTAGAAGATTAATATCGTTGATTATATCCAAAGTTGTTCATTGAGCGGTTATTTCTAAAATGTTGATTATTATGATTTTTGAAACGCGTATTTGGTCGTTGTCCGTATTGACCTTAAACGGTAGTTGTACTTGATTCCTTTCCGACGCGTTTTGTTGTCAAGGTTGAGTCTTTCTCAAGAGTAATGGCATGGGAAATTGCTGTCTTGAGAGATTTGTAATTGTAATTACCAGAGATTTCATTCTGACACGGAATGTTTGACAATGAATAAGAAGCGACGACCGAACCAAGTATATTAAGCTTGAAATTTTCATTCCTAAAAATAGGGAGACACTGAGGATTTAACTTTCTGATATAAGAGCAGAGTGTTGAAGGCCCGAATGATTCATCATAAATTTCATGTTCGGTCATAAATGATGTCAGGTCCAATCTGTATAATCTTCTTTGGACTTCATTCTACTTGTCTGTGGAGTTGAATTCTTTTGTAATTATAATTTCTATGTCATTTAATTACATAGCTTCTGTGGAGTTGGTAAGAGAAAAGGTCCTTGTGAGTTCCTTCAATATATCCCTAATGCCTGATTTTATTGATCGCTATAGTGATCATGACTTTGTATGGAGCCCTATTTCGTCAATATTAGTGTGTTTCCAATTTTTTCAATGGTCATAAACTTCAGGAGGTAAGTAATCTCTGTGTCAAGTTTCAACGTTTTTGGATTAGTTTGGAATTTGTAGAGCAGTTTACATTTGCACCTTCAGACGGTTTTTGAAACATGAAAAATAGGCTTTTGATCATTATAAAACGCTATAAGTGATCAATAAATGGACAAATTTTATTCGAAAATTGTGCCCTGAGCACCGCTCAGACCATTACATCGCCTGTGGTATTCACAGAAATCATTTCTATTATTCTATGGCAAATACTGCGATTCGTCGCTATTATCGTTGTCGTTTCCAGTTGTTTGGATTGGAAGTAATTCTGATTGTAATGTGAGATGCGGTATGGTCCTTAAGGATATGGTGGACTTAGAATGCCACAATGAAAAACAGCTTTCGGAGTCCTGGATAGGTTCGCACACAAAGACATACTGAACAAAGTTTACAATGGAAAGAAGATCTATGACCTCTCCAAGACCCTGCGTTTTGTCCACATAGAACGCAGTATAAAATACTTCCCTTCTTTGGCTGATATTCATGAACAGAGAGACGCAGTTTAACAGCATTCGAATTGTTAAAAAAATTCAAGCGCTTACGTTTTCTTGCTTTTGCCATTGAAATCAATGTCTTTTTTTCTAAACCTGTTATACCGTCTGCTAACTCTTCGTTTCTATTTTCTTCATCATGTAGAGTAGACGCATAATTAAGTAAATCTGTAGCGGTGTCAGTTCCACGTCCAGTTCCCCTACCCCTTCTACTTGCTCGTGGACGGCTTATCCCGCCCCGTATACCTCTTGCTCTGCTGACGGATGTGTTGATTGTTTCGCTGTTAAATGTTGTTTTTATTATTTTTGATGTGGTCAGTGAATTATGTGGGATGAAAGGTGCAGTAGATCTTGTGGTTGAATTGTTGATGGCGCTGAAATCTAGTACGGATAAGTTGTCATTTTGTGGGTGCATGGCGCTCGCATTCGGTAAGGGTATGTGGTTATTTCGGAGCTGCATGGCACTTTACAATGTGATCTGAAAGAGGGTTATTGCAGATTAAAATTGATTCAAATTAACTTCCTTGTTCTCGGCCTATCTTCGGTTACAGATTTCCGATTTTCAATTTCCGATTTTCTTGATTGAACATGGTGTGTACTGGCACGGACATGCTATATTGCCATTGACTTTTAGAAACAAGTTTACACGTAAAATAAATCGACGGCGAAGACAAAATTTACACCCATTTTCGGTTCATATGATCACTGTACTGATCATATGGGCAATTTCGGAAATTCCATTTTTGGGCTTATGATCACTACTAGCGATATAGTATAGCGATCAATAAAAGCATTGGGGATATTAGCAAAGAAGACGGTTTTCTTTTCGCTCGACAATTCTATCTGTCCGGTGAATATTGAGTAATCGCGTAGAGTGGTTTTGATGGTTTGTTCTGCATCTCCAGAAAAATATTTGTCTCTGAAGCAAGAAGAGATGGCTGTCTGTTGAATAGCCGTGGTCAAAAAGGTGAAACAATAGCGAATAAAAGTGGTGCTCTCTCTTTCTTTATTAATCTAAATGTAGTATGGGGAAATGATTATGTTATGGTATATGTTTCTTCGCGGGCCGTAGGCGAGCGGGTGGTGATTTGTATCCTGGTGCGGTTACGCAACGTTACGGATGACGAATCGAAGTCAAAGATGTTGACTTAGTCGACTCTACTCGCAGTCGTCATTACCAGCAAACATGATGGGACACGCGGGGCTACCTTTCTCTTCTCGTCGGTGGTTAATCGACCTTAGGCTCGATAAGGTTGGATCTCTCCTTCCAAAATGGCTCGTCTGTTGTTTCAATTACTATCTCGTTGTCTAGTAAAGGTATAGCTCTATTATTATTTCTTCTTCTCATCGAGCTGGAAGGAATAATAAGTAGAAGAAAAATAGAAAATGGGAATGATTTTGACACGTGTGCAGGAACTTGAGCTGAAATAGCTATTTTCTCTAATTAAGTAATTCTCTACTCTTAAATAATACCACGTGTGACCGCGTTCAAATAATAATAACACGTGTAATCGCGCTTACATTCCAGCGTTAATCTTCTAATTTCATTTGTTGTCGACTACAGTTCCGTATGAGTTTTTCTTTGTGGTATTCGCTTACTGCATGTGAGTACTGTATAGGTGATATCGTGCCGGTTATGCACTAACATGTATTCTGGATGGTATGATCTCATACAGTGTCAAGACGTGTAAGTGTTTTTTGTACCAGAGTAGTTTTCTTTATCATTGCAGTTCTCTCACTTATCGTTCGTATAATGTCACCTGTTTTAACATGAAGTTCCGTCTGCGTACTTCCTCTTCCTTTATTCCGGTAATCCAGCGTCATCTCATCTACTTTGTTCCTTTCTACCAACGGTATGGTATTCTCCTCATCCCTTTCTCCCTCGAACTTTATTTCCCTTTTTAACCTTTTTCTCCCTCTTCATCAGCCTCGTCGCACGAATCGGATGTATTGATGTTTTACATCGACATTGTTGCAATCTGTCCATCATTTAGCGGGATGTTCTGTCTTTTTTTGTAGTCAGTAAAATTATCTTCCGGTGTGTGTTGCTCCTTCTTCTTTGTTTATGATTTTTGGTAGGTACGCGTAGGCCGAGGGGTGATGTGCTCATTGGTTATCAGATTCAGGCTGTGACGGTATTGTAGCATGTGTTAGAGCTGGAATTTCTTGTTATGCTGTTGAAGGTGCTTGCTGACTTGTGAATTGGCGAGGAGTTCGCGGCGAACTGGGATCAAACTGTGCGTATTGCATTGGACTTGGTGATATAGTAATCGTTGGTGTTTTTAAAGGTAGATTTGTGGCTGTCATCTGTCTTGGTACCATTGTTACCGTTAGCATGGTGGGTGATAATGAAAGTTAATGACTCTGGTGATTCTTCTTCAGGGTGTTCTTGGCGTGCTGCCAGTCTTTTTGGAGAGTCCCTGTAACTTACAGAATAATCCTTTATATTGTTTTGTTTATCCAGAGCAATATACGAACGTATGGTGTTAGTTTACTGTAGTACGGAACAGTCAAACATTGCCATACCATCCCCAATATCGTAAATAAATTATGACACAAGGACTGTTATTTTTATGAATCTAAATGAATCATAATTTAAATTATTATGAATATTCTTGATTAACTGAAATTTCAACTGTATATTTAAAATCTTATACTTTTATGTAGACACGGTATGAACATAAACGAAAAATTGGAAAAGGATGTTACACTTCCGTGTTTGAAAAAGAAAACTAACAATAATAAATCACTTTCAGCACTTCTGTATTATAAAAACCGACCTTTGTATTAGTCCATTTCATTGTTTCAAATCCCAGACAGGAAAATAACTATAAAGTCAAGGAAGTCTGAAATTAAAGTTAAAAATGGATTTATCACTTCTCTTCCAAGAATTCCATCATGACCCTTTGTATGAATCTTCTATTACATCCACCATGAGCCCTTTGAATGCCTCCCCTGTTGCATCCATCATGAACCATTTGAATTCCTCTCCTATACATCCATCATCAACAATGCTGCAGGGTCAGTGACTGATGCACCCGCTAACTGTACTCAGCCAACTACTCTCTCTTCGACACCATTTCACACCCCAACAATCACAGAAAGTGAATTTCAGCAACCGTTTGGTCCCAATTCCTCAAATAGAACTGTGCAGAATGTAATAACGCAATCTCAGCGAGCTCAAAACGTGCAATGGATGACTCAGAATACCAATGAGAACGGAGAAGTACGTATTCCATCTAGAACTGTCCGTGAATTCCCACGGTTCTTGCGAGGACATGATAAATCCAATCTTTCTAGGACGACATGTTACTGGCGAAGTATCATATTCTTATTCAATAACATGATGCAGTGAACGAAGGTTCTGATATCATTCATACACGTGTAAACAATATTGGCGTCCACCGTTATAATTCTGAAGCATAGCCTGGACGGGAAAGGGAAAGGATGGAAACTACACGGATATCTCCTTGTTTAATTTGATCACCTTGGGAAACTTGGAGTTAAATTTAACATGAATTTGTTACAATGCTTAGCCCTCAAAATTTTACATGAATCAACAAATCCTCTCTACTACGTGACACTGATATGGCCAAGATCCACTAAATGTATAACTGAGCATATTAATCGGCGGTGGGAACAGCATTTCACGGAATTCAACAACATTGTATCAGGTTCGCAGTGTGGAACGCTCATGATTTCGCCAGAAAAGACAGATATCATGGAACGAGAAGTAACTGTTTGTCTAGGCCGTGTGTCAAAGGAGTTTAACTATGGATGGTTTGTGGAATAAAATGTATGCAAGGCTTATGAAATATCATGGATGACAAAGAGGCTCTTTTCTTAAGAGGTGACTCTGAATTCAATTCCGCTGACATATCATCTGATGTTGTAGGAATGACAATTGTTTTTATGCTTTCCGGTTGTAGATATTCATCCCTTTGCCCACCTATGACGATATTTCAAAATGAAAATCTAAATAACCCAATAAGGAGATTTCCGGGTGATGCCCCTGGGGTTTGCTATCGCATGGGCCCGAAAGGCTGGATGGACTGAACTGTAATGGTATAGTGGCTAATTGAGAGGAGTACAATAGATTTATTCTATGGCAATAGGAAACGAGTTTTATTTATTGGCAATTGCATGGGTCATGCCATTACACTTTCTGTATAAGAAGAACTTCAACGAATTATCACGGATATTCGTTTCTTCCGGAAAAATTCGAAGCACCTTCTGCAACCAGCGGATGCGTTTGTTATCAAAAAACCAAGAATTCATGACGTGCACAGTGGGGTGACTTTAATCTATCCATGATTGAGTCTGGAGTACGGTTAAATAAATAGAGAGGATCTGGGAAGCCGGAGAACCCTGGTGAACGATTTTTCCTCAAACTTGTTGCAAACTCTGTACTGAATTTCAATCATCAAAGGGACTCTGAAGGGGTTATGTTTACAAGGAAGTAAATGATAGGGTGTGTTATGGCCCATATTTTAAATGGTGTTTGCGAAAATCCACCTCGAAGGTGGATATCACAAAGGAACTCGTTCGAGTTATTGCCTCTAAGTTCTTCTTTGTTGTGCCCCGGAGACTATTTTTAAATGACTATTAAAATAGTCACCAGTGCACGCGCGAAGAAAGGACTGAGGGTTATTACTCGCATAACCGTCTATCTAAAATGTGTAACGGACCATCTTAATTACTCTAAATGGCTCTCTTGGGCCGATGTGAGTGACACTTATCACTGTAAACCGAATATGAGCCCTTTCTAACGGTGAAAAGATCGTCCGAAAGGGATATTGTGATTGGAAGTTATGATAAACTTAATTGGCCGAGGGTTTTCATAGGATAATTTCTCAAAACTATTTTTCAGACGATATCCAAGAAATTAAAAAAATCATGATTTCATAATTTTTTTGGTAACAATTCAATTTTTCGGGAGTATTTTTGGACCCCTCACCGGGACTGTTCGGTAAACCAGGCAATCGATCCTCTACTATCATTGACGGCCAACGACGAAAAATCCGACACGGAATAGTTCAACATGGATTTGGAATAGTTCAATGTGGAGTACTTCCAACAGCCAGACTTGCTCGAAGTCAGCAGCGACGCAATTTACCAGATCCTTGGCACAAACGAGGAAGGTACGGACGAATACGACGTCTTGATCCATGAAGTTCCAACAACCAATCACGAATAAATTGATGGCTGTGGGAACGACCTGGCTGAATAAACTTCTCAATCCCACTATGATACGTATATGCAAAAATCCACCTGCAAACCACGCTGCACATATTTTTTTGTTGAATGATGTGGCTATTTCGTTTAGCCGAATTCCAAAAACGTCTCGTACAGATGAAACAATGTCAATGATGTTATGTTTGATAAACCCAAGAAATCTGGACAACGTTTAACCGCGAAAAGAAAGACGCCGAAACTAAAACAGCGAGGGGAGACAAGACTAAATACCTATTTCGCGGTGACCATGTCTGTCAACATGCTTTAGCGGCCGTGCTACAGGTACACCCTCGAACCGTAAATAATTATGCCAAAATAGTTGCCGAGCAGGCTGATGTAGTACCTCGTTGGAAGCACGCACTGAGGGCTACCCACACCAATTTTGTTTTTTAATCCTGTCTTCCCTACTGTCTTGTCCGTCATTTTTCGCGTCATCTTCCCTCTTTTTGACACGTGGTGCTCCTTTTCTCTCTTCCACCTCGTGTCACGCATACACACCTGTAGACTTTGGTCTACAGGTCTGAAAGCACCACCAGTTTATAGACAATAAATACCGTCTCGCCGGTTCCAACTGGGCTCCAACGAGACGGGCATCTTTTCCCTGGTAACTACTCGAGCCCCAACCTTCGCCGCAATATAAACCAACCTTCGCGAAACAACCACCAGATGGCCGTACGAACGGGCGGAACAAAAACGATCCGCCAGTGCTTCCCCACATGTACGCCTCCGAAATGCGCCACTGTCTGTGTCGAATCACGCGATCTTCTGAATCTCCTCCCTCGCTTCCATACCGGTGTTACAGTCCACCATCACTCCGAGCCTTTCTCCCGCTCTGCCACACCTTTAGTAGACCCGGTACCCCCAATTCACGCTGGGTGGGATACTATAGCTGACTTTTCATTTATACCGGGTCAAACAATTCATCACGCTCTGGAAAAATATATACTCAGTTGCACATCGTATGGCTATCTCCTTCATTGCACTGAGGTACAGACACCCACATGTCCTACCGGTAATGTATCAAAATAAAACCAAACAATGAGGTGGTTACTGAGCTTTATGGAGTCTTTCTTTAAAACCCAACAGAATTTTCTATAGCTACCAACTTATCTGTTGTACAAAGACGTATTTTGTCTATTCTGGTCACAGCACCATGGCTTAATATATTGAAACGAGGAAGTGACTTCTGTTACACTTGCTCTTTCCTTCGTAATCCTATCTCTATTGCTCCTTCAGACCCAATATTATTTCTATAATTGGCTGATACATTGTAAAAACACAACAAAGAATCGTTCGCGGATTTTAAGTTTTAAAAATCTATGATGGAGTAGTCCATGAAAAATACAGATGGCGTCACAGTCCATTGTGTTTTTTACTTCTCATAAAAGTTTCTTTTTCCTCATATTATTATTTAACTATTCCAGCTACACTTCACGACTGGCCTTAAATTTGACTTCTTCGGAGTCTTTTTAAGCAAATAAAATAAGACTTTTTTTGATAACCGTAATGTCACTGGCTGAGCCACAAGTTGCCCACTTAATTTGTCTCAACTATGTCCTACTTCTTTGACTTGATACCAACGATAAGAAATTCGTCTACATCAGTCAAACATTTTCACCTGCATTCTGATAAATTCTCTCGTCAAAACAAGAACAGATACATTCTGTAGTACCTCTCATGGGACGTTCTCTCCGGATTTAATGAACGTATCTTTCTATGTTTTCTAGTTGCTGGCCCCATTAAGAATCGCAGTGATGGTTCCTTTGGTATGGTTAAGAGGAATTTAAAACACATAAATTCAATTGTACCTGTGGAAATGTTTTGTGTCATCGATGAAATCTCTGGCACCAATATTTCTGTTTATGGTTCCTTAGTCCCATGGATCTACTTGAAGAGTATTCTTAGTAAGTTCTTCACTATACCAGTTCATTTTTGAATAACCACACATCATATTTTCAAATTTTGCAGTGAAAGGCCTGGCTTCGTTCGAGTGAGAAGTTTGACGACGTCAGCCGATTTTGAGGAGTTCGGCTTATTCGGAAAGGCGTGAATGTGGATGAAGCTGTAGCAGCTATTCACCTTGCTCTCGGTGGCGAGCAGCAACACGTCAGCGTAGAAGATCTTGCTTACGTCCCGTCTACGCATCATGAGGACCGACGCGGATACTTGAAGAAGAAAATCTTGGAGTACTAATACAAGAATGATGATGAACTAACTGCAGACGGCCTACTTTGAATGACAAAATTATTTACTCCGAACAGATGCGAACGGACGCAGTGTGGCCAGTAGTCAATTAAGTCGTATCTCGACACGCAGTGCTCCGATTTCTGTTCTGTAAACAAGGACTGAAAGCTTTGGCTCAGATCTACAACAGTTGTAAAAATGGAAGTTACTTCCATTTTTAGTTCAAAAGTGGTCCATTTACATTAAAATCCGTATAGCTCGTGACCCCCCATTTCGAGTAATTGAAATGGTCGGTTACACAAATTTCAAGCGCGCCACAATAGGGAACTATTTCGACCTATCCAGTTTAGCGTTTCCTCCACGTGTCCACGTTGTACTGTATACAGTTCAAATTTTTCTACTACTATAATGGTCCGGCATTGTTATCTAAAAGACCTTTCAGTAATCGCTTAACTTGATCCTTGGTAAGTCTCTCAGAGGCCTCTCTGGGACAGAACACTGTCCTCTGTCCCCGAGGGCCTCTGAGGAGCCCTACACGGTACAGTTATGTGAAAGACATTCCAAATAAATTGTTTGCAATTTGGAATGTCTTTGACAAAACTGTACCGTAAGGGAGGGCATTGCGAAGAACCAGCTAAAGTGTTGACAATCGCAGTATTATAAAACCTTCCCGGGAAACGAGACTTAAAGTACCATTGGCCTCGCAGCTAACATTGCACGAAACTGCAGGAACGACCCCTCAGGCGCAACGGCAGAAGTTATTGATCCTCTACAATTAACTTATTTATACAACTTCTGTAACTCTCACAATGCAACAATGTGATCCCTTTCATCCTAACTCCATACCACCGACATCTAACGCACCGGCGCCCCCATCACTGCCACCTACAGCACTAGTACCAGCGCCACTAACTTCAGTACCACTGCCGTCCACATCGACGACTGAGCCACAGTCTAATCCGCCAGTCCCGACAATTCAATCCAATGGCAATAGCGGTGGGGCCGGTGTTGACACTAATTTCAAATGCCAAGTTGACATGTCGTACAATCGGGGCCATCGAGTCGTTGCCAACATTGCAGGTCAACAAATGGTTGGTTGGGTAATTCCGGCTGACCACAAACCTATCACAATTGACACCGCTGATATCATCGAAGCGGAAAAGAAAAGTGCAGTACCTGCCTTACAACAATCTCAATCTGAACCGTCAGCAACCATGCCACATAAGAAAGAAGTGTCGGCCGATACAACTACAATTCCACCACCCCCTGAAGCCATCCAACAGTCAGCTACTAATTTTAAAGAAAATCATGACGAGAACGTCGCTCAACATGATCGCGAATGGCCACTACCTACGATAATGACTTCAGATGTACCGAAACGCAGCGTTATAGTCATAGGTGCTGGTATAGCGGGTATCGCAGCTGCGAGTGCATTAGCAGACCGAGGATTTCGAGTCATCGTCCTTGAAGCTCGTGGTCGTATTGGCGGACGGATAGCAACAGATTGGTCGATGGGTTCTCCCGTTGAACTAGGTGCATGTTTTATTCACGGGTCGTACGGGAACCCTCTGGCTATGGTAGCACGCGAAGCAGAATTGCGAACTTACTCACCCATAGACGTTCAGAGTTTAGTGTATGAAAACGGAACTCGTGTACCGCCTGACGAGGATAGACAAGCGGAAGACTTATGGTTGGCACTTACTCGACGAGCGGATCGAATTGCTGAAACTGTATTATCATCTCGTGACGTTGACATGTCACTTGGTGCACTGTTACGCAAATTGAAAAAGAATGTTCGCCAAAAACCTTCGAAAGAAGTTGACCTTCTCTTATCATGGCACGCAGCTAATTTGGAAATGGCTTGTGCGGCCGATTTGGATGATTTAAGTGCAAGACATTATGACTTAGATATGCAGTATGGCTTTTCAGGACCACATGAAATCGTTCGTGATGGGTATAGTTCAATTGTCAATGCGCTTGCACATAATTTAGATATTCGTCTTAACTCGGTTGTCAAAGCCGTCCAGCGTGATTTACCCGTTCATCAAACATCGAATGATGTGATTGAGGTTCAAAGTACAATTCCGAAACGGACTCGTGATAATGGAAAAGCGAGCGGAGATAAACTATCTGCTGCGAATGATGGTGGTGGCATTAGACAAGTTCGTTATCTTGACAAAGTTCATAAAAGAGATCGATCAAAAACAGGATGGTCAGGGTGGGACTCATTTGAGCCCACTTCGCGCAAAAATGCGGTACGAGTTGTAACGGAAGACGGAATAGACTATGTCGCAGAAAGTTGTGTGATAACTATTCCACTTGGCGTTTTAAAAAGCGATGACATTGAATTCATTCCTCAGTTGCCAACTAATAAGAAAGATGCAATCACAAACATTGGATTTGGAATTGTGAATAAGGTCGCATTACGCTTCGACAAGGCTTTCTGGTCCACTGAGAAGCTAACTAACGGTAACGCATCTGAACAGAGTACTGCCAACAATGGCTCGGTTGGTAATGGTAGCATGCCTAGTGATGATGACATGCCAGATCATATTGGAAGGGTATCCGAAAAGCATGGCATGTTCACTATGTTTCTGTCACTTGTGCGGTGCACCGGTGCACCGATAATAATCGGGATCACCGTCGGTCAATTCGCCAGGTTTATTGAGGAGCAGTCGGACAAGTTAGTCGTGGGTATTGCACTAGACGCTTTGAAAGAAATGTACGGCAAAAATCGAATGGGTAATTTAGTTGATTACCGCATTACACGATGGGGACTTGACCCGTTCACACAAGGGTCATACTCATTCGCTGAAGTTGGAACTTCGCCTCAGGATTTCGCAGACATGAGTGAACCTGTAGATCGGTTGTTCTTCGCTGGAGAAGCCACTCACCGTAGTCATCCTGCAACAGCACACGGTGCCTTCATGAGTGGTATTCGAGAGGCTGCACGTATTATCGAACGTAGTGATATCAGTTTGACAGAACGAAGACGAATGGCAATGGAATTGTATCTTATGCAAGATCCGCATTGGTCTAATGGACGAAGTGGCCGTCGTGATTCAAAACGTGGCGGTGTGTCTAAACCGAATGAAACTCGTCGGAATACTAAGCAATGATGATAACACAACGAACATATTAACAAAGAAGAGTCGAACGTATTTGTTCGTTTTCGTTTGTGCCCACACCCTGTTTTTCTCTTTAAGTGTTAACTTTCTTAACGTCGTAAACATTGGAATAATATCACCATGTGATTGTGTTTGTAACTATGGCGAGGAAACAGCATTTAACTGTCGTCGACATTCATCTGCGTACGCTGTCGCTTTGGCATCACCTGGTTTCAATACAAGAGCTCGTTCAAATTGTCGTAATGCTTTTTCAGTCCATTCTTTTTGAGCAATGGCGTCAGTATCGGTCTCTGCGTCTTCAATCCTCGCAAGAGAAATATAACTCAATCCGCAATTGAAGCATGCAATCCTCGACTGATCGTCGATATTCAAAAGCTTTTCAAATATTCCACATGCCTGTTCGTAAAGATCACGCGCCTCCATCCCATTTCCTATCGCCGCAAGTAATGATAGACACAGACCTG
>JAULBU010032721.1:0-16144 GCA_032358235.1 Odonthalia washingtoniensis
ATGGCTGCAATTGCTGGCTTTAGCCAACCTCCAGATAAAATCACGTCAACCATTGCTGTCAACAGTCCAACACTAGTCTTCACCACCTCTTTTTGATCTTCTGCAAGGCTCCCACTCAAGCTCTCACGGTTCATGTGAGCTTGCAATAGAAGGTGTACCTTCGCATGTGTACTAGAATACGATACTGGCCCTCCTGCACTTTCCAATCCAATACGAGCACGAGCCCCCATCTCCTGCAAAATCTCTTCTTCGTCTCCGTTTCGGACAGCAACATGATCAAATTCAGCAGCTAGGGAGACAATATCTAGAACACGCTTGAGGTTAGTGCTTGCAGAAATATAAGATGAAAACAGCTCTACTGTTGCGTGTCGTAAATAATAGTGTGATGCAATGATGCCCAAATTCAAGGGTCCTAAAGCGCTGTCATCTTCTCCCTCAGCAGCCACGCACTTTGAAGCCTCCAGATCGGACAACGAACGCTCCACCAATTCTGAGAGGTGATTGGAAATATCAATATGTGACACTCCTTTCATCCCGTAATAATTCGCATTCTTTGGTAAGCTACGATAAAAGAATGTCCATGTCAAGTAATCTACGGCATCCTGCTTTGATTCGATTACCCCACTTGCAATTTCAGCATTCAAATGGTCTGCAATCCAAAGTGGTAGCTGAGATTCGACAGCGAACGGTTCTAAAAATTGAGTTTTGTAATATTCCTTCGTCACGGCCTCTGTCAAAATGACAGTCAAGCGCTTTCCAGAGACAGGGGAGGACACGTCCCTCATCCCAAACATCATTTTCATTAGATCTGTACTTGAATACTCCCTTCTTCGTGTCAAAGCACCACCTTCGTCATCACATTCAGTGCCAGCAATTATGACCAAGCGACAATCCAAGCCACGGTTATGCCAGGCGCTACGAGCAGTTGCGATCAAAATTGGTAGCTTTTTCAGCTGAAACAAGTTCGTAACAATGGCCTTATCAGAATCTGAAAGTCGTTCATGGATGAATCCTACCCCAGTTGAAACGCATTCTCTAAGCCCAGCATTAGTGAGACGACTTACTTGAGAGGAAACATATTCATCGGCAGAGAACTTCTCTAAGTTCGTGGTTTCTGATATGATAGACAGCATTTCCAGGGCCAGGCCATTTGCAACGATACGATTTGAAGTGTAAACTAAGACTTGATGCTTCTTGTCTCCAATATGCTTCCTTATTGTAGTGTACACAGGTTTGCTAAGCATGACTGCTCGAGAATCTCGTAAACCACCACGAAAAGATCCGGATAGAACTTCCAACCTTAACTCCCTGCATATATCTCTTGGATGAAACGAAAATACGTTGTTTGGGGGACATCCCAGCCAATGACCAATTTCCCTGGCATTTGCAACGGGATTGCTCAAAGCAATTATTCGGAAAGACGGTTTGTTATTTTCCTTTGCGTCAGCAGTGATATATCGAAGTCTAGAGGAGACGACCTCATAGGCAGCACCATTACCAGATGTTTCGGTAAGGAGATGTATGTCGTCCAAGACAATGAGCCCAATCTTTTTCAAAATCTTGACAATTCGCTTTTCTCTCCGGCGCCTAGAGAACATGTCCCACTTTTCTGGAGTGGTTAGTATAAGAGACCCTGACGCCCGCAACACACTCAAATCCTCATTCCTGTCAGACAAAAATGTACTAACTTTTAAATTAAGAGATTTTGCAATCCCTTCTTTGACAAACTGAAGTTTGTGGTCAATCGCGGTGATGCCCTTGCCCAGAATCCAAATAGCCACCGATGTTGGGTTGTAAGAAAATAGACGTACCAGAGCTAATTCAACGCAAATATCACGCTCAATATCAGGTAAAGTTGCGATGACGACAGGTTCGTCACTTTCAAAAATGGATGGAAAGATCTGTGATTGAACTGCAGAAAAGTCAGAACCTCGGGAAGCGAAATAGCTACTGGCATCAGCGATAACCTCTCTCTTTGCCATTGCAAATTCATCTTCTTCATCCTCTTGACCAGATGGACGAAGCCAGGAATTAAAAGCTGTTTCTACGCTCATAGGATCGGCATCAAGAACCTTGGTATGAGCGGCAAACTTTTCCGGTAACACCAATCCTCTGTACGAGATGGGCAGAATCGTCTCCGGAACAATCCATCGATCGCTGATACAACGAATAAAATATTGGGGAGGCAATGGTGTCGTAAGATGAAGAGTAAACTCCAGGAAATGTTCAGCGCTTGCAAGTGACCCTTTCAAGAAAAATTGTTCCACATGAAGTAGGTGTTCGGAGTCTGCATCTTCAACAGCAATCCAAAATGTTTCCCCTCCAGAATGAACGCTGTAATCGTAGCGAAAATCAGGTAAAAGAGTAAGTTCAACCTCGACGGTTGTCCTGGACAGCGGACGAACTCGTGCCTTCATCTCCAAACGGGGAAGAGAGTGAACCAATCGATGAACAGTTCTTCCAAGCTTAGAATTCTTCAATAATTCACCGAGCTCAGAAACATTCAAATCGTAGTAACGTTCAAAAGGGTAATCTTTCCGTTCAATCTTTCGAACAACCTCCCTTCCAAGCTTGCGTTGGAATTGACGGAGAGGTGATTGTGATGACCATTGGCGAGCCGATACACACTTACTTAAAATTAGACATCGCTCAAACAATGCCGCATTCTTCATCTGAAGAGCAATATGAAGAAGCGCTCTAGACAAACGTGCTGCACTTTGTGTCACATATACCATGTCAGAACGGAGAGCCAATCCATCCAGTGATAAATTGGAAATGAACGCTTGCAGGAGAACGTTTACTTTTGCTGTCGGTTCATCCAAGCTTTCTTTAATCGGTATGGGGACTCTTTCAGAGAGCCTTGAAAGTTCCAATTTCTCTTCGTCGCGGACTCGCATGTACTTGAATTCTCCCGAACTCGAAAAGATGCGCAGCAAATCGATATCTGAGTTGCATTCTTTCATCATTTCTATGTATAAAGCCATCGACTGATGACTAACATAGAAGTCAGCGGAAACCTTTCCAACATCAGTTCCAATAAGTTCCCCACTTTTCTTATTGTATCGAATTAAACCTGAGCTATGCAACTCCATCGCAGCAGAGTGGATAAGCTCCGCCCTTCGACGCTCAAGAGTAATGTCCACTTCGCGTTCTTCAACTGGTATACCATAAAGTATTGGATTTTTCAACATCCGCACGAACAAATAGGTAAATGAAAGCCAATGAGATCCTTCGGTGATTGAAGAGATTGACCCATTCGCAACTTCCGCATTCAGCATGTCTACAATTCGAGAAACAACCTGAGACTCAATCGGAAGTTGGTTATTCAGTAACGAAAGATAGTATAACACATCAGACTTTGACGTAATGATGATTCCTTCTCCAAAGTTGTCATACTGTGGACGACCAGCACGTCCCATCATTTGCATCACATCCATAGACGACAGTTGAGTCCATCGCCCATGTTCAGGTGAATAAACTTGTGTACCTTTGATGATAACAGCATGAGCAGGAAGATTAACACCCCAGGCCAGAGTAGCTGTTGAAATTAATACCTTAATTTGTCGATCGCTATACAAACGTTCAACGAGTTCACGGTCACCTCTTGTCATTCCCGCATGATGAATTGCAATCCCATGTTCAAGTAACACACTAAGATCTTTCCCAGAGACAGTTGGCAACTCTGATTGAATGAGTTCAAATACACGAGACTTTGGTTTCAGAAACTTATCAATAACCTCGTCGTTAATGGCTCTATCAATGAGAAATTGTCCTGTTGCTGCTGTTTCCTTTCGACTGTGAACAAATATAATGGTTTGATTTGACATGTCTAATTGTGCCATTACTTTTTCATAAGTTATTTCGTTCATAAGTTGAAATCGTTTCAATGCCTTTTTAGAAGTGATGCCGACGTAACACTGTTGGAGAGGACACGGTCTATGCTCAGAAGCGAAATAGAACAACCCAGATGAAGGATTCACTCGCAGGAATGCTGCGACATCCTTGTAATTCGGTAGTGTAGCACTGAGACCAACAACTCTCGTCGCATTTGCAACTGATTCTGCTTCACGAAGAGTTCTCGCAATGATAGCTTCTAGTACAGGACCACGTTCATCATGAAGTAAATGAATCTCATCCACAATCAACAATTTGACCAGTCGGGTAAAACTTTTCTCAGCACTTTTTCGTGTGATAATATCCCATTTCTCAGGGGTTGTTACAATCACATGAGTCTTATCCACATCCTTCCTTGATAGACTGACGTCACCAGTCAATTCCTTAACAACCATTCCAAGACTGCTCAGACGTCTTCCCAAATTTTCAACAACCTCCGCTACTAAAGCCTTCATAGGAGCAACATAAACAACCTTTAATGAGCTTAGATTAGCATTTCCACTGGACAGAAGATGTTCGGCATGGGACATAGCATTCTGAACTGCACGTAATATAGTCAGCATTGCCACGTTCGTTTTCCCTGCTCCTGTTGGAGCACATAGTAACATATTCTCATCTGACTCGAAGGCGCAGGGGTAAGCAGATGATTGCACTCGATTCAATTGTCGTGTCCCAGGGAATGCAGATTGAGACCACTTTGGAAGATCGCTTATTGAAATCATGGCATTTGCACAGGTGTCTTTCGCACTGGTAGCAGGTATGTGCCATTCCTCATAATCTTTGTTCTCTATATGTTCTGAACCGTCTGGTAGTTTGCATTGTCTTACGGCTGTAGATCTCCCTCCTTTCTGAAATGCAAGTCCTTCCAAATCAATTGTTCGAAGAGGAAACTTGGGCTTACGACGGCCAAATGGATGTATACCACGCTTGCTATCTCGCTGTTTTTCTCCATCTATTTCCATTCGGTTCTCATTAATACTTCCCTTTTCTCTATCATTTTCAGCTGTACGTTTTGTTCCTTCAGCATAATCCGGGAACATCACCTCTAGCATTGAGCGACCCCTCTCGTCCTTCTCCATCTCGCTTCGCAGTTTAGCAGTCTCATCAGCAGTTTCAGATCGCGCGAATCTAGTTCCCCATACGATGGCCAAGCGATTCTCTAAAAAAATTGCGAGGAGGTCGAATTTATCGAACTGCAACAAAGAAACAAGACTGTTTTCGCAAGCTCGTTCGTCATCATTCGACGACAAAATAGTAAGAACAGCCTCCGCAATTCGCTGACATTCAACAGGATCAGAGTAATATTGTACAAGTTTCCGTTGCACCCAATAGGCGTCCACCTTTCGTGGGTCAACCTGAGATGGGTCATTTTCATTAGTGTCACCTTTTACAGGGTCATCTTGACCCGTATTACCACCTTCATCACCGCTAGTATCACGTCTATGTTCATTTTCGTCTGCGTCTTGCTCATCTACATCAACAACTTCACCTACTGCATCGTCACTTTCTTCATCACCGCCATCACCATCCTCATCAGCATCATACATGACAGCCACCCCCACATCCTCAATGGGTGTATCATCTTCCCCATCCCCAAATCCTTCTTCTTTACCCAAACCAATTGAACCGTAGTCAGTGATTTGACGACCGAGCATAGAGAGTCTGGAAAATTCATCACCATCCATATTTCCAAGAGTAGTTTCAATGTTCTTTTTCCTATCCAGTTCCATGAGAAGATCATCTTTCAACAGTGACAGAGTCTCATCAGCAGCTCCTCTCAATAAATCTTGAGGTTGGTCACCAAGTTTAGATGTGATAAAAGCCATCAATGCTTGATACGCACGTTGCGAGACAGCTGTAGATGGAATATATGTAGCACCGGCCTCGTCAATTTCAAGGTCTTCTGCAACCTGAACAACGTCTGTTTCAGCCGTAGGGCCTAATGGGTCATTCGCGATACCCAGTCCATCGTCATTTAGAGGTGTTGTTCGAGTTACATTTGCTTCCGTCCGTTCTTTCAGTTTCTGTATGCGCTTCTGTAGGTCAACAGATTTGTCTCCAGGACGATTAATTCGATCACCCATACGACCTCGAAGACTCCCTGACTGTAGCGCAGATACACCAGCTGCATCTCTGTCTTTGTTGCGACGATTCTCCTGCTCAATGACTAAGTTAGACGTTGCTTTGTAGCTGTATTGCTTCAAAATTTCTTTTTCGTCAACCATGGTGACAGAGTGCAGCAGATTTGCAGGTGTTGGAGAAGAGGTGAGACAGTTTTTTTTGCTGCGAGGAATAAACGATTGAGAGGAGTGGGTGAGTTAGCGGAACCGTTTCGCCTATATCTGGTGGGACATTCCTGAAATACCAATTTCTGAAAGTTGAGGTTTGCGCTCATTGGGTGCTGTCCTGTCAAAATTAAATTTTGCTCAACTTTGGGATCAGCAACCGGATCAAAAGAGTCCGTTGCTCTAATAAGGCTGTTTACTATACAGAGCCCTCGTTAATGCCTTGTTTTTTTGATTCCTTTTTTGAATTCTTGGTTTTCTGAGCTGTACAGCAATGTATTGTTCTCTTCATCTTCATGAGAACAAGTGAATTTGCACACGTGTAGTCTCAATGGTCGTCCCAATTTTGCAATTGGCCGACTTGTCAAGTTTCAGAACGTTTATACGAATCAGCTTTTGTATTATACGCAAGATCAACGGTCCAGACAATCACTGGAGAGAGAAAAAGCCAAAGTTTCCTAAATTGAGTATCTTCCAGAGTTCGAAGAATTTTCTTCCTTCCCTTTATATCCCGGAAGACCTCTCTTTTCACTGGAACATTCACTGCGGGTGCGGGCAATGAAAAGGAAGTGGAATGATGAAAATCGCAATTTGTGCAAGACTTGTAACATTTGGATAACCAACAACAAAGCTCAACGTGACCAACATGAAGCCGGCTCGAAACATAAGGCAGCCCAAGCAAAGCTTATCAAAGACATAGCCGCGAAGAACGAACTTCGACGGAAAGAGGAACGTTCTGCCGCGAAAGTCGACGCATCCAACAATCTACCTCAACATGGAGCAGGTCATAATTTGCTTGAACATGCGATGCGATCAGCAGAACTTATCCACTATCAATCTTCTATTCCATCAAATAGTGTGCATCCTTCGAATGAGACTGTAATCACAAACTACAATGTACCCGCGAAAACAACTGATTCTACAACTTTCAAAACTGACATTATTTCTTCAGCAATTGAGGAAGAAAGTACTGAACGAGATGAGTACCCACTACCAGCAAATGAGGTCCTCGGACCATGGGAAACAGTCGAAGAAAACCAGCCTGATGATAGTACCGGCGAAACTTTGGGTACTAGCAAGGATGAAAACACGCATAGCAATAAGCAAACTGAAATGGAAGGCTATCTCAAAGAAAGCAGTTGTGTGTCAGGGAAAGGAAAGGATATGCCAGAGGACCAGCCAGAAGTAAGTGAAAGGGCTAAGTTTGTTGGCGTCTCTTTCAAAAGAAAAATGCCCTCTTTAAGTAAGCGAAAGAAGCGAAAGACGAGTTAAGAGATAAAACGTATTGTTGAAAGCATATTGCCATTCATTACAACGTAAGACTACACTACGCCCAACTGATATCGATTGTGTACAGAAAGCAATGTTGGTGATTGTACAACAGGGGCGAGGAAAACACTACATACATTACAGAAAGGGTTTATAATCAAATATTGCCATTATTCGACTATTACATGTTGTACAAACATAGATAACTATGAAACGCAGACAGGGAAGAAAAGGAATTGAGGGATGTTAACAGTTTTTTTTTTCTTTTTCTTTTTGTAGAAGAGGTAAGTGTACTTATAATTTACGGTGAAGATGATTCCTCTGTGTCGCTACCCTTTTTTTCAGCAGTCGGGGGAGAAATATATTGTGAGACTGGTTCTTGAGCCATGACGATTGAATCGCTTGCCATACCGTATGAAGAATTTGGGACACGCGCATGGTCTGTAGCAGAACGAATAGCGTACATTACTCTTCCAACGACATAATCTAAAGCCAATGGTCCAAAGGAGGTTGAATCTGGGGCAGTTTGGGCAGTAACATTATCTCGTTGAACCCAACAATGTTTAGCCGGGACTCTAAACGGAGGGTCACCAAATTTACTTTTCAGTTGTGCGCCTTCCAACGCAGCAATTCGTCGAACATATTTTCGACGATGGTCATTAGGGTCACGAATAACGACGACATCATCAACATATATACGGTTTAAGAAAGATTGTGTTGAGCCTGAAAGTCGACGAATTATAAGACGGTCTTTTGCCGTCTGCATATCGTCAACAGTATGATTAAGAAGTGGGCTCATGGCATTTCCACTGAGTGGAAGTGCATAAGAAAGGGGTTTATCCAAATCTGCAGCTATTAGTTGTTGAATTTTTCGCATGACGGATGATGAACGCATTGCGTTGCGAAGTTGGGACTCTTCGATAGAACTGACGACATTCACTACGCGAAGAATGCGGTAGAGAAAGCGAGCCATGATTGTTGGGATGACGGGTAGAGTGTGTGAGGAAGGCTGGGTTGTTATTCGCTGTTGTCGGTAATTATTTATGTTTTGGGATTTTTAAGTGAGAAAGGAATATGCACGGAATGGAGATAATGAGGCGATATGTGTGCAAGACGCAATAGGAAAAACAGCGAAAACCGAGGGATCAAACGTGGAAGAAGACTTTTGCTTTTCTCCTTTGTTATTACATAAAAGTCGAGATATTATATTTTAGGGCCGCTGTAAGCTAAAATGTAAATCCCACTTCAATCAACCCAACCTTTGCCCAATAGCCTTTAATTTTCATAGCAGCGCACTGTAATGCCATCATCAAATCATAAGGCGATATTTTACTTCTTGTCTAACGCACATGTTCGGTGGGTTTCAGTGGCATTCAAACAAAAACTTTCGTTTTCTTATCAGAATCATCAGAATGTGCTCCTGTAGCTCAGTTGGTTCTAATTGAGGATTGAGATAGACCGAAAAGAGCGCTAGCTTCACATGCTAGAGGTCCTGAGTTCGACCCTCAGCAGGAGTATCTTTTTTTTCGGGCTCCCCTTTTTTTTTCACCAACGTCGGGGATCAAGAAATTAGCAGTGTCAAAGTGTCACAATTAGTGACACACGTTAAATCCAACCATACGATTCGGATTGTTGTAAAGATGTTGTAACCTGGGTATATTCAAAAAATTAAAAAATTAAAAGTTAAGCGTAACAGCCACATGCGAGGGTTTCAGACTCTTGAACTCGCGACCTCAGGATTGCGCTACATGATTTCTGCTCGGTTTTATGAGACCTGCGCTCTGCCAACTGAGCTAATGTGACGGATACGCTTGGCGCTTTCGCTTGGGAGTTGACGCCACCAAACAAAGATTTAATGTGAATTGTTACATTTACTGTAAAAGACAGAGATCATTCTATTTCGTTTCGGGCGCTTTTTGTCCAATCAAACTGCTCAGACACCCGCGAAATGACTACACATCTATTTCCCGCCCTTTTCAATATTTCCACCTCTGCTCTCTTCTGATCTCATCTCTTCTTCGCTCTTGGCTCTATTGAAGAAGAAGAAGAAGACGTCTCGCTTAATGATGACGACGCCAAAGAAATTCCCTGAACAAACGGTACTGCGAAACGCTCGCCGAAAATCGATTGACGCCTCTCAATATGCGTGTCAAAGAGCTTCCGTCACTAAAATGAAACGTCGTGACTTAAGAAACCAACAGGGGCGAAATAGATTATTGCCTCCACTTCTTCCACTTAAAGCTAAACATCAAAGACAGCTAGCACGCTCACAATATCAATCACAGCCACTCTCGCAAACTCATCCAGTTTTCAGTGAATTACTCAACAGTGGTGCCCACACACCCCGTCATGGGCAACAAGAATCATGCGGTGAAAGCTCATCCCGTCGTTTCACATCTCAAAATAGTACTGCTATCGAAGAAAACAGCTATAATTTTATGAAAACGTGTAACAAAGACGAAACCCGGAGAACAGATGATGATGAAAACCATTATGATCAACATCACACTACAATCTCTACTTCTGATCACCACCAACCCCAAAACAGCAACACTGACGATTTGAAGATAGCTGAATTGGACAATGATGGCAGTGAACATGTTGATGGCTTTAGTGAACCGAGCGATAAAGATGTGTGCATGCCATTATCATTCCAGCAGTGCATTAACGAGTTATTAGCGATGCCGTGTGGAAATGGATCTCGGTCAGCAGTGTTTCGAAGGTGAGGGATTGTGAAAAAAAGATTGTATTGGTTGTATTGGTTGGGGACAGGACAATTTTTTAAAGAATGGGAATGGGTGATTTAATCAGCTAGAAAAACGGGGGGAAGTCCCATTGATTTTGGTGATTTGCAAGGTGTCAGTCATATATCAATTGAACGGGTGTTCAACCACGATGACCGAGCATTACCATTGGACGTTTCGTGTGTTAAACATGTTTCGTGTTGTGTCGTTTTTTCTCGATAGCACCTGTTTAGGTGCAAAAAATATGTTGTGTGGTCCCTTTTATGTTTTTTTAATTATTTTCGTTGATGACATGAAATTTTTAAACAATACGAATGGGTAATCGCAACGCTCTCCTTTGCTCCCATCTGTTTTGCTGATTCCCCCATTTCAATGGGTGTTCAACCACGTTGACATCGTTTGGTAATTTCACAATTTCTGTTGTAATCCCCTCCCCTCTCTGCATCTCCCCCTCCAACATATAACATTAAACATGTTTCATCTCACCATATGATATTTGCAGCTTGCCAAGCAGTTTCATAATTGCAGTTTTCCTTCCTAGCCACCAGCCTCTCTTATATTTTTGCATATGTGTTTACATATATCCATTTTACCTTTTTCGTTAAACTTCCCTTTTTTTTAAAACCGTTCTCTTCCATTTCCTTTACAAGCCCGTTATCCTCCAACCCGTTGTTCTTCTTCATTTCTAATTCAAACATACAACCCACAATCATTGTTTTCCCATCCCCATCTACAAAACAGCAGTCCACTTAACCAAAACAAACAAGCCACGGACCTGTCATACTTTTTACTTTCTCACCTGTGTGCTCTCGTCAGTTGAAGACACCACGAAAAAAAATAATCGAAATTAGCTTTAACTTGCTGAATAAAGAAAAAACAATAGACAGTTCATTCTCAGTAATGACAAACACTGAACAAAGAACATTAACTATTGTTGAAAATATTATTTCATTTGACGAAGGGGATCCAAACAACTCCAGCAAAAATCCCCATCAAGATAACCATCCTGACACGTCGTCAAATCACAATTCCAACGACAAAGTCAACGATATTCTGGCCACCGATTATAGTCTTGATGAACATTCTGTTCCACTTTCAAAAACGTTTTCCTCGCACCATCAATCATCTCAGCCACTTCACAATTCTACACCCACGTGGAAACTGAACACTACGATAACATCAACAACATCACCACCTACTGATCAACAGAAATGCCCATCATCGCCCCAAAAAGAAAATCAACAAATGGAACATATCCATAAACAATCTGAATCCCGTCAAACGCATGGCCCATGTACAAAATATCGGAAAGTGACGACGTCGAAGTCGCCACAAGCAGTAGAATTAAATAGAAAAGATGGAACACGACAGAAACACAACAGTGACGACGATAACGGTTGTAAATCAGGTACACGTGAAAAGTTCAATAACAACAACCAACTCTATCAGAAAGTTATTTTTTCGTCGGTAACTCCACATTCTGAACTTGACAAACTGAATTCCGTTCTTACCTTCGACAACGGTGACATAGATGTGCACGAAAGACTCGCGACTGATGAAGAACTCAGTCTCGATTTCGATGAGAGTGATTTGTTTATGTTCACAAATTATCCAGCGACAACGACCCCCGTTTTGACTTCCGCTTGCCCTGAACAATACGGCGATGGAAAAATACAAACGTTTGAAGACACGGACGATGAAGAAGTTCCATCTTCATCGGCGCGCGAGATCAAAACATGGGAGGAGAAAAGAAACATGGATACGGATATTGAAATGGATAATGTGACGTTCACTGAGCAACATGATAATTCAGGATTGGAGTTGGGTTTGAATATGCCAGACGAAGCAGCTTTGAACATTAACAATTCAGAAGGAGTACTTTATGATGATGTCGAGTTGTTGCCACACCATGGGGACGGTAATTTATTTTTGACAGAGTCTTCACCCATCACAGACAGAGGAATCAATAATAATACAACAGCAACCACAGTGAATGGCACAAGTGCTGTAACACATGAAGCAAAACATGAACGTACAGACCACAAAACAGGGGAAGATGGGAAGTGGAAACATGAATATGGACAGACTCTTGAACATTTGACTAGCGAGAATGATATTGTAATTAAAATGGAAGAGTTTCAAACATGCGTTGAAAATGATAACCATCAGGGCGATGTTTTAATTCCCCAACCATCATCATCAGATCAAAAGAAGCAAGGCAGATTACAGGGAGGAACTGCATATGTGACAAATAACTATGTCAGAAACAACAGTGACGTAATGACTGAAGTCAACAGGGGTGAAAACAGTGGTAAATTGGACGGGAAGGGACACAGAGTTACGACGACCACATCCTCTATAGTGATTAAAGAAGACGATATTTTGGAAGATGGAAATGAGTTGGAAAGCACCACAGAGAATGATCCTGTTGTTCATAAAACACCAGATATTACTCGGGCGAATATTACATTGAACAACAATATTACTTCATCAATGACAAGCAGCTCAGCTTTAGTAGATGCGTTCAGTTCAGCACATCTTTCAGATAGTAATCCATCAAATTCATCTCGTCTCAATGCAGATTCATCCTCTACTATTCTTCCGTACGGCATTTGGTCGTCAATTCATCATCCAAATTCAATACACCAACCCAAAAAAGTAAATGATGTATTCGAACCTACGACACCGGAACCATTTATGACTCAACTTATGCATGGTCGTACACCTCCTCCTTCAGCTAAAACTTCAATTTCACACCCTCCTCTTCCACCTCCCCCGCCCCCAACCTTTCATCTTCGCACTCATTCACAAAAACAACAAAGTCTTACTCATGTTAATAAAGTATGTGTCAATGACCTTTCTTTACTTGATAATATTTTCAATGCTACCACTCCAATCACACCATTTCAATCAAGAAATGATAATTCTACACCTGCAACATCTACATTAACGATAAGGACAACGAATTCCGCACCCGCTCCTTCACAATATCTCAGTAATTCCAATTTTCAACACGATTTTCAACATCATCAAAATCACACTCCTACTGTTCATATGGACCTTGCGACGAAAAACAGACATCAGTTGGCTGCGAGGCGTCAGGCAAGACGCGCGGTTAGACAAGCTGTTCGCAACAATGGGAAGAAAAATATGACAAAGAGTAATAGATTTCGATCAAATGATTTGAGACCTTTATTCGATGAAGTGAACGTCAGTTCTGGGTCTGCATCTGTCTCTGCTGGTGCTTCAATTAGTGGTAGAGAAGTGATGGATAAGATGGAAATAGACACGCATGGAAATGCACGCCATACACCACAAAATCAGTTCGGCAATATCGGGGAAAGGGGAAGGACTGCAGCTTCAGGTGGGCAACATTTACACCTAAAAAGAGAAAATGGGGTGAATGATAATACCAACCATTCACATATGAGTACGGACGTCAGTACAGTGCTTACGACAGGCAGAGTTGAAAAGCCAGGAGCAACACCATATAAACGAGGTGGCAATCGCAACGTAAGTTTGTTTCACCTCATTTCAAAAATCAAACCCATATATTCTTAAAACATTATCTACATACATACATTCAATCCTCATCAATGGAACTAACTTTTTTCCCCCTTGTTATAATATATATTCCCGTTTCTTCCCGTTTCTTTTCTTTTCTTTTCTAATTTTTTCACAGCCGGCAACTGCGCATTTGTCAGTAGAGGAACGGAGGCAGATAAGAGCACAGCGAAACCGAGAGTCTGCTGAGAAGAGTAGGATTCGAAGAAAGCAACAGACAGCAGAGCTTGAACGAAGTGTGGGAGAACTGAGGGATCAGAATACGACATTGAAGACAAGATTGCTGGGCTTGGAAGCACTTGTAAAAGATGTTGAAGAATCAGTTGACCTCGGAGAAGAAGAAGAAATAATGAACGAAGGAGCCACAAGAGGAATTCGAGCTATACATGAGTCTTTGGCGGTTATTCAAGCGTGTAAGCAAAATTGTTTGAGAACATTTCGCGAAACACCGAATTCACCCGAGATTCAACTCAAGGTGAACAACTTGACTAAATGATAAATAATGTTTTTCCCCCACTCCATTACCGTGTAACTGTTTAGTAGTAACAGATACTGAACTCTTGACTTAAGTTATGTCGAAGATGGGAGATTATTATTTTTAAACGTAGCTTGTTAGGTGAAATGAGATCAGAATCTATGACATAAACGAAGTGACGAGCTAGGTGCCGAATACATGTACATGTCGATTTTGAGATATAGGAGAGTGCAGCAGACATAAAGGTGAGGAAGAACACATAGACGTGAGGGAAAGAATAGCTGAGTTAATGGACGTGGAAAGGAAAGGAAGGCGCATAGACGTAAGCATTACGTAGTTGAGTGATACGCTTGTAAAGGAAAGGAAAGGAAATGGAAGCGGTTATTGTTATTGTAACGTCATTCTTTTTGCGAAGACAAGTGGAAGCATTGAAGAACCTCAACTTCATGAAAATGCAAATCACGAGATGGAATAATAAGTGAATGCAAAGGTTGACCAAAATCATATTGCATTAACTCTCTGAGAGTAGCATAAACAATTTTTTGATCCACTTGTCCAACTCTTGCCAAACCAACAGCCATATCGTTTTCATTTAATTCATTTTCTCCCAATTCCAACTCGATATCTAATAATTGTGTGACAGCTTGTTCGACAGTCATAAATCTAGGCGGCTCATAAATTTTCTTACCTCTTGCTAAACTTTCCAAAGACGGTTCTTTAACTTTAATATCCAATAAACATAAGGTGTGCAAACCTAATTTTCGATTTTCAACAAGTTTCCCATAATAACTCGTTGGTTTATCAGTTTCTGTCCAAAAACAAAGACTTATCGCTTGACCGAATCGATATAACTGAAGTCCAGTTATAGCTACTGCATTTACTATACTAGCGTTATGAACTACGTTTACTTTTATGTTACGTTGCCCAGCACGTAACCATAAATCGGAATGAGTTGTTGCACCGAATGGATCTCCAACGACGAGAAATGCAGCACCACCTGGTTCGGAACAGGTGTCAAGAATGGATTCAGCTTTCTCTTCAACGTATTCACGGTCGGCAATAATAAGTGGCCTGCCGTAAAGGTATTCAAGGTCGGTTTGAGAGGCAGCGAGAATTGAAGTGTAGTTCTCGAGGAAAACGGCAGAGGCAGACTTGACTAGACGCAGCCCTTTTAGAGTGATGTCTTCTTCGTTTCCGAGACCAAGTCCTATGATGTGAAGAGTAGGGACATGAGATGGGAGAGGTACGGGATTGGAAGATGTGTTTTCATGCTGTTGGAGGGCCATGACAGGGAGGATCTGACGTCATCCCGGCGCTTTCCTGTCGAAAGGGGTCAGAATCAATAATCCCTTAACAGCACTGGCTTTCTTGACGGCGGTGGTTCCGTGCGTCTACTAAACATGTTGACTACACTATTTTGCTGTACAGAATGTTGAAAGAAGGATGTACAAGAAAGCAAGAAAGTAATGATAAGACACTGAGCTGGGATGGGAAATTAGGAGGACACGTGTAAATGACACGTAGCGAGGAACTGTTCGAAAGCCAATGAAAAATAAAGAAAATCACGTTTTACATCGTGCGCAATGCCAACATTGAATAACAATTTACCCAAAATTTAATTGTAAATCTTTTTTGTTTTTGTTCGTTTATTCTCAAGTGTCTATTCCAGTATCGTGTCTTCCGTTCATTCCTCCAGTTCGTCTCCTTCCCCCCACGAAACTATACGCCCACTTCTTTTCCCATTCTATTTCTCACGACGACAACAAAAACAACTTTTAAAAAAATCTATTTGCGCAAGACAAAAACTTGCAACAAGAAAAACGGAATCGGGCGTGCGTATGCAAATGTAAGACAACGGCCGTGCGCGCACCATCACCGCGTTAGCCATGCAGCACATGGATCGTGGCGCGGCC
>JAULBU010032732.1:0-16141 GCA_032358235.1 Odonthalia washingtoniensis
TGGGTGCTCCTAACGGTAAGATCTCATGGCGTGTCGAAGGTTTTTGTAGATTCCCTCTAGGAATATCGAGATCACGTGTTCCGGGTGAAGACGTTACCGCAGCGGAATGACTTATGCTCCAAGTTTGCAGCGTAGTCAGTGACCGATTCTGTTTCTCCTTGGCGGCAATATTCAACCTCCGATTCGGCGGCAGTTAGGATGTAGTCTGACGCGTAGGTCCGTAGTAATAGTCTACGATCAAGACGTAATTTGACAGATTAGGCTTCCGATCGGATGTGCCGTGTGCGCCGGTTTCCAAACATAGTTGTAAATTATCTCGTGCGGAGCCACGAAGGTAGCTTGGGAATATCCACATGGCGACACCTTCGTGTACGCATATCTAATCGAAGACTGAGGGCTTGTGGACAATGGTGTCGCATAAGGCGAGTCACCACGCCATCAGTAAAAATTCGTATCGGTGATGAATTTTGTCTTAACATCTGATAACGCGTCACGGAGCGTCTGATTTTCGCAGCGCGAGTATTTCAGATCCTTAGACAGTTGGCTGATCGTGGCCTTCATTGACCCTACGGCAGCTTGGATGGAGGACGCGATCAGGTCTTCAGAACGGCGTGAGAAAGTGGCTGACCATTCGTTGAAGGTTATAGTTGCCTCCATACAAATTATGGTGTCCAGTTCCTTATGGCTGTAGATTTTGGTATTGACTGGAGGGGATCCATTGTGCACAGGTTCCGGTCGGAGGTCAGAGTTCAGAACATCCATGTAGATCAATTCTGGGGGTAAACATGCTGAGGCATACTCCCGGAGTTGAGGAAATTGGAAACCATGCACAGATGGTGATGGTGAAAATTCTGCTAACGGTTCTTGCTTAGTATTTCCTTGAGGCGAGCGTAAGTTGGCAGTTCCTTTTTCAAATGTTGTAAATGGCACGATGACTCAGGGCCAGGCGATATTTCGTGGTTCCAACAGAGTGCGTTCCGGGTTCTGTGATTTGATACGAGCAGGTTGGGCGTCTACATTTTTCTGATCCGGAATCGGTGATAGAAGATCAAATTCTGAAGAAAATACATCTTTATCGGTGCATGGCGGCGTTGCACGACGTTCTTAATCCGTTACGGTTTGTTGCGGTGGTTGGACGCTACCAGTCCTGGAAGCTATTGAGGTAACGGCATCTGACAAGCGAAAGTGGTCATATCCAGGTGATGAGCCGATTGGTGTCGGTGGAGCAACCGAAGCGGTTGACGGATCAATGTCTTGTTGATTAGGGGACTGTTTTTCAGCTCTGGTGCCCAGGATGCGATCGGGATTAGATGTCGATGTCATGAGGTCTCCAAGCCGGTGATGATGGATCTGACGAAGCTGTAAGTCTTTCTAAGAGAACAAGGAGTAAAGTTAGAGAAAATTTTGGTTCCGTCTGCAGTAAACAAGTTCGCGGATTATATGTACAGAACATGGATACCAAGCGACGTTCAAGAAACTTTGTGTTTATTTTATTCGATCCAAATCGAGTACTGCTTGGACCGAGTAGTATTTCCGGAAAGACCTTTGGGGGAAGGAGGTTTCCTCCACTGGCAGTGGCGCGCAGTAATTACATCGCAGTCTAAATGTCGGAGGACTGGGTGACAGGTAGACTCTCTTATGGAATCGTACTTTTGTCTTACTTCCGCTGGTGGTTTGCACGATATAGGTGAAGCACGGAGTTAGAGGTCGCGTTAAGCGCGCGCGCTGTAAGTCCGCCCGGTGAATGTGAGTGGTTAAACATAACAGGTTGATATAATCGCAAGTCAATTGAAGCCGTAAAAGGATTATAGTGCTGATCTTGGTCGAAATGGATCTCGGTTGATATTGCAAATGTCGACGGAGATCGTCGGTTGAAGCGGTGCCGGGTGCTTCAGTCTGTTACTGGGAGACCAGTGAAAGGTGACCAGTGAAAGGTGGTTTGAGACAACGAGAACAACGAAACTGGTGTGAGACGTGTCTTTATTGATACAGAGCGTGAAGACGTTTGGGTGAAGGTCTGATCTGCGAAGCTCCCTTCGAATGGTTCAGCGTGTCCCGGCATGTCTCGGGGATGCCCTCTGTATCGCCGGGCGAGAGTGAGAGTGTGTCACACGTGGCGACGTGTGCAGCTGTGTTGGCACAGGTGCAGTACGCATCGCGTGATACACTACAAAAACTGCAAAAAGAGTACGACACGTGTGTTGTTTAAATTTGTTTAAAAATTTAAAAACACTCTGTTTTTTTGAGAGAAGGATCAATGCAATGCACCAAGTGCATTAAATGCACGCGAAATTTTCGCAAGTAGGTGGTTGGAAAGTGGGAACATTTGAAAAACATGACATGTTTTTACTCAGTTGAAACATTGTTTCAACTGAGTAAAGGAGTTTTGAATCAACCAATGAAATTGATTGATTTTCTCAACTGAAATGCCGTTGCCTATTGCGAACCGTTGCAATGACGCATCATCCATTTTTATACACTGACTGCTAACAACTGAATCTTTACATAAGTTCAAAGCCCCTGACCAATGCTATGTTGACAGGGTCTATCAGCCAGTGAAATCCTTGTCAAATTGTTTGTTGTTTCTAGCGCAGCATTTGGGCACACCTCTGACCAACGCAGTCCTTAATCATCCTCGACATCCTCGACGTTACAAGCATCACCAAAACCATCAAAACTGCTACCAACGACCTCACCAATAACATGGCTTTCGCATCATCGACAGCTCTGCACTTCATCGTCCGTCACAATACATTTGCCGCTTTCACTCCCCTCCATTGCCGCACATACATTACTGTGTCGAAAGCAGACTCACCTCTTAATTCCCACCACATTTCTACGTCCGCATCCTCCATTCCAATTCCTACCGTCGTCGCAGAACCTTCACCATCTTCACCATATCCGTCACCATGCAACTCATTGATTCGCCCACGCTCGTTGAGAACATTTTCTATACCTTTTGCTGACGACCTCGTTATACGCGACTGGCATCCACGCGACCTTTCACAATGTATTTCCCTAATTTCTTCAGCTTTAGAGGAACACGATCTTCAATTTGATGCCTCCACTCCCGATTCTCCAGATTACGACGTCCTTCACGTACCCACTGCCTACCATCTTGGTGAATTCTGGGTTATCGAAGACCTTTCCACAGGTGATATCGTTGGTACATCTGCCTTTCATCCCATGTCCAATGCATCCTCTTCTACTACCAGTAGTGTAAGTACAGACACAGTGGAAATACGCAAAATGTATCTTCGTCCACAAGTCCGACGATTGGGTTTAGGTAAGTTTTTACTTCGTGCATTGGAGACACGAGCTTCACAATTAGGTTATACGAAAGTGATTATTGAAACAGCTTCTGTACTTGATGCAGCTTGTAAAATGTATATAAAAGCAGGTTATGAAACTTGTAGCAATGAATGTATGCTTAGAACAGAACGTTGTGATATGGCACTTGAAAAAAATATATGTAACCTAGAACCAAACGAAGTACAGTCTGGATTATTAGAAATCGTTGATAGAACTAGAGGATGGCGTGTTGCTAGTGCCACTAAATCAGAAATGGAAAAACATCGATTGCTATTTCGTGCAGCTGCTGTATTAGTGCAACAAGAGGGACGATTGGGTGGTAAAGTTGTCGTACATCGAAGATCAAGGAACAAAAAAACATATCCTGGACGAATGGCTGCATTGGTTACTGGATGTTGTGATTGGGGAGAAAAACCAGCAGAAACTGCGAAAAGAGAAATTATGGAAGAGGTCGGTATTGGAGGATTAAATTTAGAACAACCTTTTGAACCTTTTGTAGGTGATGATAATCAGGGACAACGTATCTTATTTCATCCTTTTGTAGGCACGGGTGAGTTCGAAGAAAGTGATATTTCTTGTGACCCCAGTGAGGTCGAGTGCGGACTTTTGATGACTAGAGAGGACATACAGGCTGAAGGAATCGGAGGTTCTCTTTGGAGGGAATTTAGATTGCATGGATTATAAAAAATCTGGAATATCCATTTGTCGCAGAACTATTATTATTGTAACAAAATGTTCAACTTCCGAATTTTCATAGCTAACTCTGTCGGCACCAGTTCATGTGTATATTGTCAACGGAAACTTCCCACAATCATCAACATTTATTTCTTGGTCTCACTTTTTTTTAATCTTTAAAACAGAATGTTTGTAAAATTTGTGTCTGGTGGTTGTGTGGGTGCAATATCAAAGAAGAAAGTTTGCGTGTGGAACAACTATTGAAATAATAAAATTAAAATCTGGAAGAAAAAACAAGCTTAATTGATGAGGCCCAATTCTGCAATCTTAGCCTCTAATAATGCAATCTGCTTCTTAGCCGCAGAGATTTCTCCCTCAGCGAGTGAAACGACCTTATCTTCTCGAAAAGACTGCATCGCATAATCCGAAGCTTCCTCATCCGTCAAGTACATATAACTTCCCGGAACAACTTCCATACGTTTCACAACAGATGCCTTCGCACTAACGAATTTATCAGCAATTCCAATTGTGGATACTCCAAGATCGAGATCAGGACGACTAGGAATAGCTTTTTTAATATTGAGGCATGATGAAGTTCCTACGCCAGTAATAGCACCTACAAGACGTGATGAAATACCAGCACCATCCAGAGAAAGAACGAAATTAGAATTAGAAATACCAAGTGCTTTTGCACGAATTGTAAGAGACTTATCAGTGGTACCAGGTGATGAATACATAGTACACATACGATTAAATTCTTCATTCGTAGGATAAGTTCCTTTAAATCTCATAGAAGGTACGTAGTCATCACCAAATTCTTCGTCATATTCAGGAGAATCAATATATGAATTGATTTCAGCTTCAAATCCTTCATTGGCTATGATTTGAATATGTTTTGATAATTCTTCTTGTGAGTTTGGTCCACGACCTAGTAAATGTTTGAAATTTAATTCGACAGTACGATATGGTCCACAACATTCAAAGAAGCGACGACGATATGTAGATGATAGTGCTACTCCGCGAACGAACTCACGTAATGGAATATCTCCTGCACGGAAACTAGATTCTGCTATGTATGCTTCAGCACGTTCGGATTCCATTACATATGCATTCCCGAAAACCTGTTTCCACACATTGTGACAGATTAAATCCTTGTCTTCTACACCAGAGATTACGGGCGTGGGGTTGTATACGAGTGTTTGAAGAGTAATGCTGTAGTTTGAAGCCCATGACATCTGAATGGTGGATGTGTTACGACGATGCATGCGTTTCGTGGATACTGTTGTTTCATGTTGAGGTGTAGCACAAATAGATTGAAGACCGGAGTGAGGGACGGCGGTGCGGTTAGCACCCAAGGTGAAGTTTTGGACAAAGGCGTGCATGGTAATCAGGTCAGGCAACGAGTAGAACAGTAATCGTAGAAGCGCCGATAGTGGTCACAAGTACGTCGTTTATTCAATCGATAATAACAATGGCGTATTATATCTCGAGATGAAACAGATCAGATAATTAGAGGGGAGCATTGTTGGTTTGGATTTATAAGTGAATCAAAATTATTTTGATTTCACTTCCCATTTGGGATGTGTACATGTATCATAAGTCGAGGTGCACGGAGATGAAAGGGTTTCATTTCTTCGGTTGAAATTTATTTACACTTCACATAGAACTTACAGTTTAAGTCGCCACGTGTTCAATCTGCTCTTATCCAGTTAACCAATCATTTTTAAAACAATTCATTCGAGTCAAGGGGCTGACGTTATGAAACCCCCCTAGCTTCATAGACATAAGCATTTCCACCACCGACATAAGTTGTCGCTGGTTCATCAATTTGTTGACCGAAAACTGTGTCACCTTCGTGCGAGGAACGAAGGAGAAAAGGAAAACGCCGTCCGTTACATAACAGACAGGGGAGTGCCCTCCCTCTTAAGGCCATTGATGTTAACTACAGGCTCAGCCTTCTTCATTACTTAGCAGAAACTGAAGAATAGTGGCAGTATTTGAAAACCATCATATCTTCATCAGAACAAAACAATGGGTGAGCGAAAAGTACAAACAAAATACTATCCACCTGATTTTGACCCATCAAACTTGCCACGCATTCGTAAGAAACGGGATAATGATGACGCCGTTCGTTTCATGCTTCCAATGTCTGTACGATGTGAAACATGTGGAGAATTTATGGGAACTGGATTAAAGTTCAATGCACGAAAATCAAATAGTGATGATGATTATTTAGGTATTCGTATATTTAGATTCTCAATGAAATGTAAAGGATGTCCTTCTACATTTATTATACGAACAGATCCTAAAAATAGTGATTATTCCTGTGAAAGTGGTGTTAGAAGGAATTATGAACCTTGGAAAGATGCTAAAAAACTTGAACAAGAAGGAAACGATGAAAGAAATAGACAAGATCAAGATTCCATACAAGCCTTAGAAAACAAAACATTAGATGCTAAACAACAAATGGAAGAATTAGATGCCTTAGATGATATTAAAGCTGCAAATGCGAAACGTGCCAGAGTTAATGTCGATCAAGTATTAGCTATTTACGAATCTGGAGGTGGTGGTATTAGTAATAGTAATAGTAGCAGTGGGGGACTCAGTGCTGTGGATGAAGCGAGAATTGACAGAGAGGCTGCAATGGCTGTGCGTGCGCAACTAACTAATGTAACAAGTAGTGAAAATGAACATGAGGCTATTAAATCAAGTGAGGATGCTAGTAACAGCCGAATTAGAATAAAAGATAGTGATGAGAGGATACGAAGCACGACGTTGATAAAGAGATCATCGATAGTGGGGATGATGACGCTGAAAGTGAAAACGAAAATTGCTAAAAAGAAGAGCGGCATTTCCTCCGTCGTGCTGAAAAAAGAACTCAATCCGACGTCCAACTCCCTCGTAGCTTACGATGACAGTAGCAGTGGAAGTGAGGATGACTGACCTCTTTGGCATGAATTTTCTTGTCACTTAATTTGTTAGGGACAGAATGCACAACGACAAGCCAAGCAGCGTCCAACCAATAGACACGGCGACGGCTCAGGCGTGACGTAAGCGATGAGATGAATGACGTTCAGCAAAGGCAAATTAGTGGAATATATAATTTAAAAATAGAAAAGGCTTTTGAAAATGTTTCCTATTTTCATCCATGTCAATAAACAAAAAAAAAGCATATACATATAGTTATCCCAGGAATTGTCAAAAAAGAACATCCGTTTTTCATTTACTTTCTTTTAAAAAATATTCTAGTTAAACTTCTTCGGCGTACATTTCCTGCCCCATCATTCCTTCTTCCATTGGTTCCTCTCCACTTTCTGCTCCATATTCTAGATTTGCTTCATCATCATCAACCAGTGTTGTTGCTTCCTGATACTGAATGTATTCACTGATCAAATCCCTCATGTTTGATTCAGCTTCTGTGAATTCCATTTCATCCATACCTTCACCTAAATACCAATGCAAGAAAGCTTTTTTCTTGAACATTGATGAAAATTGATCTCCAACTCTCTTGAACATGTTCTGAATGGTCGTAGTGTTACCGATGAAAGTAGCTGCCACCTTTGTACCAGGTGGTGGAACATCACATACACTAGTTTTAATATTATTTGGAATCCATTCAACAAATTGATGAGCACTTTTATCATGCACTTTGCGGATTTCATCTTCAACTTCTTTTGTAGATACTTTAGCACCACGAAAGTATGCAGCAGCTGTTAAATAACGACCTTCACGAGGATCACAGTCAGCCATCATATTCTTAGAATCAAACATTTGTGTTGTTAATTCAGGAATAGTCATTGACTTGTATACTTCACTATCTGCACCTGATAAGGGAGCATAACCAACAACGAAGAAATGAAGTCTTGGGAATGGAATTAGATTAACAGCTAATTTTCTTAAATCTGCATTCAACTGACCTGGGAATCTTAATGAGCATGTAACACCAGACATAACACCTGCAACCAATCTATTCAAATCTTGATAAGTAGGTTGTGCAATCTTCAATGTATTTGTTGCAATATTATATAAAGCTTCATTATCAATAGAAAATACGGTATCTGCATTTTCAATTAATTGATGAACGGATAATGTACAATTATAAGGTTCAACGACTGTATCGGAAACTTTAGGTGAAGGCATAACGGAATATGTACATAGCATACGATCTGGGTATTCTTCACGTACTTTAGATACAAGTAATGTACCTAGACCTGATCCAGTTCCACCACCAAGTGAATGACAAACTTGAAATCCTTGAAGTGTTTCACATGCTTCAGCTTCTTTACGAACATTTTCCAATACCTTGTCAATTAATTCTGCACCTTCGGTATAATGACCTTTGGCCCAATTGTTACCGGCACCGGATTGTGCATGTACAAAATTATCAGGACGGAACATAGAACCATGTTTGGATGCCTTAATAGTATCGAGAACTCCAGGCTCCAAATCAATAAGAACAGAGCGAGGAACATAACGATCTTCATGGGCTTGACTGTAGTAAACTCCGACACGTTCCAGTTGATTGGGATTGTTACCGGTGAAAACACCATCACAATCAATGGCATGTTCTTCGGATATGGTCTTCCAGAACGACATACCCATTTGGTTACCGCATTGTCCGGCTTGTAAACTGATAATGCCGCGAGACATGGCGATTTTTGTGAGTTTATGTTTTTTGTGGAAGTTTTGATTGGGTTGCTAAATAAAAAGAGTACGGAGAGAAATCAGTATCTCGAAAACAAAGTGAAACAGAACGATAACTAAAAGGGTCTAGTAAAGGGGCGGATGGCGAGGAACAGATTACTATGAAATGAATATGTTGACGACGAAACAGACAAGCAATAGTAGTTCGTGCTGCTGAGGTGGTTGAAAGTTGGAATATACAAAGTTGAGGACGAAAGAACAAGAAAGAAAAAAATAGGAAGGGAGAGGGTGTTGAACAGTGAAAATGGCACTGGAGGGAAAACGGGAACAGGTGGACCAGGGCGGCCGGGGGGGGGTGAGTGAGATAATGGCTCAACTGGAAAATTGAAATGCGAGAGGCCGTGTACCAGTTTTTGAAAACATGTTGGTTCTTCGGACGGCCAACCCCAAAAAATTTTACTACGAAAATTGCGAGAGAAATTCATAAATTTTAATTAAATTTTGGAAATTTTTGGGGGGCTTTTTCAAAAATTTAAAATTCAAAAAATATTTCTATTCTATTGGGCAATTCATATATAATGAAAACATTTAATAAATTTTAAAATTTTAAAAAATTAAATTTGACAAATTATTCTGTTTTGCAAATTGGCGTTTCTTCAAATGCGTCATAAAAGTAACAAAATTCAATGGGGGCGCGCATTTTTTTGTTGTTTTCGTCTACAAAAATAACTTTTACGCGGGAAGGCATACAGTTTACACCAATCATCGCCAAGAAACGTCAAGGCCTTTTCGTGGCTACCGTACACGTATTGGATAATTTATTTCCTTACTATGTACATAATTTACATTAGTAGAACCAATCAAAATTCAAATGCCTTATTCAAAAAGTAATAATTTTCAAAATTTAAGATATAATTTGTTAGAAATACACCTGTCATGTATACAGTGTATTGACAAAACTGAAGACTAACGCTAAACAATCCTGCATTGGAGGACTAGCCAGATACGAATTAGGCGAAGGATTTAGTACAAAGATGCTTAACTTCTACCAGGAAATGGTAGAAAAGAAACTCCATCGCTACTTCCCGTACGAAGACAGATCCAAGTCTATTGCCACACAAGCAATAATAAAACCTACCACAGCCATAAGTACAGGAACATAAGCGGAAAAGTCTTCTGCATGCGAAAAAGGAATTAGATGGGATGCTAGCGCAAAGCTATCTCATTCGCTGTCTTAATCCAGACTGTACATATTATGAAGTCCACTGTAAGCCTTGTATCTTATCACAAGGGAGAGACTAACAGCTATCAAGCGGTTGGCTGGAACGACTTACAGTACAATGTTTCGGATACTCATAGATGGGGGCTATTAAAAAACGGTTACTTGAATGTATACAAACACTATGTCGGAATGATAAACCTATCATTGGAAGAGTCTTCTCGTCATGAGTTAATGGCAAAATTACAAAAACTCCCTCGAGAAGATGTTGGGAACCCTAAAGTCCGACATGGCTGATAAAGCAGAACATGAATACCATCAGCAGCACTCTCTACACTAGAGAGAAGAGACAGTGGAAAAGAACCCGTCGTAAAACGTTTCAAGGGGAGATGTCACTGGTACCAGAAAAGTGGGCAGATGATGTAGTAATGCTTCAGAAAAATGGCAGAGAAACCAAACTTAAATCCCAAACCTACTGTGAACATTGTACAAGAAAACTATATAGAAGATGTACAATAAGGTACACAAAAGGAATTACACCTTCCATTAATGGTCTGCGACCAGTAACCTGCTTCAAGATACGATACTTGGATCATCGACTCCGGTGAAGTTCACAACTAAACAGACAATGCAAAGATTCTTTACGGTTATAATTAATCACATGGAGTTTTGAGAACGGAAGGAAGTTAGAAGCTTGATACCATGTCACACGGTCATCATTCATCTTATGAAAAAGTAAAAGTTGTACAAAAGATAGGTAGAAGTCTATTGTCATTTAGGAAACTGACAAATGATCCTGAAGTCAGCCTTACTTTTAAAGGTGACTGATACACGATAACTAATAACGAAAACATGATAGAAAAATGAAGTAAGGGATCGAAAAGTATGTACAGAGTTGAAGAAGAATTGAAGGAAGCGGTGCTAAACGTAGCCAACAATACGGAGACAACATCCGATACTGAGCAATAGGACGAATTGAAAAAGGAATAAAATTGCTATGATGACGATTTGCCAAGTGCAATGAAAACTTAGCATCTTATTTTAGGTCATTTATCAACAAGCAGTCTTAAAAATCTGAACAGACTGTGGATCATGAAAATTACTAAGAAGGATCTAGAAATGCCGCTAAATTGTGTGCACCGCGCACAAGGGAAGTTTCCCGCATCTGCATACAGAAATAGTCTAAAAGAAATGCAAAATATAAACGCATAGATGAGGTCAGTTGGTCTCTTATGACACTTGTGAACCGTTTTCTGTTCCAGATGAGAACGAATAATTTTACTTCCATACATACATTGATGATTACACACGAATGAGCGCGACAGTTTTAATGAAAGCAAACACACAAACGAGAGACGACATAGAAAGAAATGTTTCATTCATGAAAAACATTGGTCACGAAGTACAAACGCTTCGCTCAGACCAAAGAACGGTATAGTATGACATAAATTGAAACATAATGAGGGATAAACGGTGTATATCATGTCAAAACTGGGAGAGCTGTAAATGAGCAGGTGCACATCGCAGAACGTATGAAAAGGACTTAAACAGAGATGTAAAGAAAAATTCTTTTAGACTCCGGACTGGCCAAAGATTGGTGGGGCCATGCGATAATATAAGCCACTACCATAAGAGAAAAGTTAACCACCTCTACGTTAAAAATCAAGAACTAATTAACATAGCCTTTATGAAAAAACTGCTGGCTTGGATGTTTTCAAAAAATTTGGATGTCGGATTTGATTAACATTCCGTTACAAAACCGTACAAAGTTTTATAATACAGCGGAACAAATTGGTTGGTATCGGTTGACATCACAGAAGAATAAAGTTTTAACAAAGGGTACTGATTTTCAACCAAAAGCAGTTTACATGCCATAGATGTCTCATTTATTGAGGAAACGGACGAAAAATTATATAAAGATGAATCAAGGACTGTCACCATGACAAAACGATCTATTATTCGATCTCCAATTAAAATATAATGTCCACTAAAGGTTGCCACTGAAAGCTTAAGAAACCGAAAACTAAAGCGTCCAAAACAGATACGGAACAGTTAAAACGTGACTTAGGAACTATTGACATCAAGGAATCGAATGGTGAAGTCATGAGAATGTAATTGGTGACAATAAAATTGATACTCACGATCATCGTGGCATGATGCCAACACTGTTACTAAAAGTGATGACATCCGTCACACAAAGCAGCAATACCACAGGCAGTGAGAGAAGTAACATTAATACAATTCAGGATGATGTTGTTAATTACACAATTGCTGGAGATTAAACAAAATAAAAAAGAACTTGGCAGACCACGAAGTTAAAAGAACCAAGTAAAGATTGTAAAGCAACAACAACACCTGGCTCCACAAACCATGGAACAGTTAAGTAATGCTGAGGTTAGATCTGAAGGTAGGATAATAGAAAGTCAGTCAAAAGGTCAGTCACAAACCATATTGATGAGTTCACTATAAAAGTAGGGGTTCTATCGCCAATGACGTGAACAATAAAGTAGCAAACCCAGTAACGTACCAAGAAGCAGTTAAATTTAACCATTCCAATGAGTGGGAGGCAACATGCAACGAAGAGATGCAGTCGGTGAAAAATTTAAGAGTGTACAAGCTGGTGGACACACCTGCAGATGGAAATAACATCGACACTAGACGGGTCTTTAAGGTGAAAGAAGATTTCCAGATTGTAGTACCCCCGCCAAGTAGCTCGGGTGCAGGGGGTATAAGGGTCAGAAGGGGGTGGAAGAGCTGAAGAACAAAACCAAGCACGGCAGCGGACTGTAGACACAGCCGTGAAGGAGAGTGCGGGGATCTGGACGATCGCGTGCTTCACACGTCCAGTGGCGCCGTTCAGAGGGTGGCACGCACGTGGGGGAACACTTGCGGATCGTCCCGATCCCAGCCCGTAGCGTAGTTGATGGGGTTCTATCTAGGGGCGGTAGAAGGTAGCTGTTGTTGATGCTGCTGGGGGTCTAGTTGATCGCCAGGGCAAAGATGACCATCCAAGTCGGCGCCGGTTGGTGTCCACGAGGCGGTATTTATTATCTAAAAACTGGAAGCTACACGTGTCCATCCAGGAGTGCAAGTGGACACGTGTAAGGGGCTAAAAGGGGAGAAAGAGAAAAAGCGTAGAAAGAAAAGGAAGACAGTAGAAAGGAGTGTAAACGGAAAGTTGGCTACCGGAAATAGTGTTTGTACACCTCGGTTCCCGCCACTGGGCGAGGTACTACACAGATGAATCTGGAAATTTGCCCAAATTTATAGCAAGGTAGGTGATGAAAGGCTATATGCGGGACATTCGGTGTAGATTAAGAACTCAAGAATGCTCCGATATCCACAATGTAGGCATTTAGGGTACTGGTATCGCTGGATGTAAAATTAAAACTTAAGATTCACCAAATTGATGTGAGTACTACTTTATATATGCTGTAGTACGGCATTTACAAATTCCTTATTACTTGACACCATTTACGTGAAACCGCCACCAGGATACGAACATCTATTGGCGGAGGGGAAATAATTATTGTTAATCAAGAGCATTGTATGACCTTAAGGAGTCATCACGAATGTGGAATAAGACCTTGGATGAATTCTTAAAAATAGAGTGTGGTATGACTCCGAGCGAGACTGACCTATGCCTATACACTAGATATAAAGGAAAAAGACTGCATATTGTATTCATGATTTGTGTCGACGACATATTACTCACGTCAAGTTATCAGGACGTGAGTAATATGTCAAGAACATGAATTTGGAAGCAGATTTAATATGAAGGAGATATGTGTGGTTAAATGATTCATTGGCGTGAATATGAGTCGCCGCTCAACAGGAGTACTTATAACTAAAACAACTTTTGTGGATTGTTTTTTAGAGCGGTTTGGAATTACGGGCGCAGATATCCAACCAATTCCACTATCAAGCGGTGAGGACTTTAATAAAAAGTTGGCTTTTCCACGAATTGAGAAGTTCAAAGATGATTTTCATACATGTAACTCACCGGTTATTTGTTAAACATGAGCTTGCGCACGTGCCCGGACAAAGCACTATCAGTTGCTTGATTGGCACATTTCGTATCTGATCAGCATGAATGCTATTGACACGTATTACAGGGAGTCCTGATGTACGTCAAAGAGACAGATGAGTTTGGTTTGTCCTATAACAAGGACTGTGAGTCGCATGTCCTGTACATGTATTTTTACGACTCGTGGGCTGATGAATAACTTACACTTACAAATAAAGCTACCACAGACATTTTAATGTATATATGGGACAACCTAGTAGACTGGATTCCAAAGAAGCAGTCCATAATCACGCATAGTACTGCATAGTCTGAGTACGTTGCGCCCGACTCGGTAACTCGCATGATAATTTGTTTCAGGTAATTCATGGAGAACTAAGATGAATAACAGAGTGAACCTAACATTATTTATGAGGGTAACTCCGCTTGCCTTGTGCTTTCAAAGGGAGGGAAATTTCTTAACTTAAAAACATACTGAAATTCGTTACTACAACCTTCGTGAGAAGGTGATGACTTATGAGATTAAATTGGAGTATGTGTATGTGGAAGACCAACTCGTGGATCTACTAACCTAACCCCTTGCAAAAAAGCGTTTTGATAAACTGATGAATAAATTGGTGCACAACCAGTTTATGATGTGAGATCGAATATAAGCCCAATCGTGAATTGTGAACTTGAGACTTGTGAATGGAGAATTTTTAGCTTGGGAATTATGAGTATGAAATTGAAAAGTCGTGAATTTCATAGATGGTGACTTGAAATATATATATGAATCTCAACTTTGATTCCAAATCAAAATATGATTTATTATTAAACTCAAATGCACATAAAATAATTCAGTAATTCTTAAAACAGAAATGGGAATTTCTTGAACGTATGTATGTCACGGATTGTGAAAAAAATTGTGATTGGGCATGCAGAATTTTTTAATGCCTTTAGAAAGATTTTGTTGCAAGTGGTTCATAAGTTTGCATTACATATGCAGATGTAAAGGCTTTGAGTATTATTCCATCGATTGGTATGGTTAGGGAGTTTAGGATAATTTATAAATTGCTTTGTCCAAAGGGGAACCACAAGTTTTCAAACCTGATGAGTGTCTACGCGGGTCTCGTAATGATGTATGTCAAATTGTTACTATTCACAAATTCTTATTGAGCATGGGAATTCGGACGTTGTTTAATTGCGTGGGTCGTCTGGTGATTGGATCATCAATGACGCGTGATGTTTTGATTGTAAATAAGTGCATGAAGAAGTATGACTGGTGCCCGGGGCTTGATGGAATTAATAGTAAGTGATGAACTGTTGGCGCGGACCATGATCATTTGATGAATTTGTCAGAATTTGTCAATATAGCGTAAGTTGAGAAGTGAGAAGGAGGAAGAGGAGAAACAGGAAGAATCTTTTCTTGAAAATATTTCTTTTAGATATTATTATTAGTTTTAGGCGCACTATTGTCGAGCTAGAAATACACCTATCATGTATACAGTGAATTGAAATGTATAAGATACACCGCAATTCACTGTATACATGACAGACACTATCAATTTCCCTACACATGGAACTGTACTCCCCCGGTAAAAGGGACCCAGCGATAATTGGGACTAAACAGTGTCTACAGTAAGTCTCAATTAACGGGTTGACTGTACCTTGAGTATTTACCAGTAATACTTATATAAAATGTATCGTGATCCATAGAAAATACTCGAAATGACCTTTTCAAGGCCCAGCGAGTTACGCATATTACTGTAAAGCTGATGACCAGAGCTTTCAAACGCATTCAAACGTACTATCGTACGTGTCTAAGGTGGTAAAGTGGCCTGAAATAAGAAAGCAACCATAACCATGTTTCAGATGGTTGAAAAACAGATTTTGCTCCTTTCCGGAGATACGAGCAAAAAGGGTTATTTTTTGCACTTTTTATTATTTTGTGGACCACCTTCATTCCTCATCGTCTGAGTGCATTCTCAACACTGGGACATGGCTATTTTCGACGTTGAATAATTTCAGGAGGATAGTTTCCTGCACTTCAACGATGTGAATACGATTCGTTCAACCCAACCGCCTTACATGGATGTCGAGCATGGTATGGCGTTGGAAGATGATGATGAATCGAGTGAGGATGAAGATGAAGATTCTGCAGCTGTTTCGAATTTAAATGAAATAAAGTAAATGTTCTTGTTTCGAGTCATGCGTATTTGACAATACAGAAAAGTTTTCGATGTCCTTCTCCAGATTGGTTCAGCATGAACGTCGTAACTCTGTTATGT
>JAULBU010032743.1:0-16136 GCA_032358235.1 Odonthalia washingtoniensis
ATCGGGACTCATCTCATTAATGAAGCATACCATGATCCAGAATTCACCTCAAACATCCTAGCCGCAAATGTTCTTTCAAAATCATTCGAAATCCTGATGTCTTCCTCACTTCGTCCATAAAAGGCTTGCCTTATTTTCAAGTTTGATTCATTTTCTAAAGAAGATATTATATGGGAAACTGATTGCGTGGATGGACTTTACCCTGTGAGTTATGATAAGGTCACGCATGACCTTATTTCACAGAAGAACGCAATGAGTGCTCAATCCACACGTGATTTCACTTCTTATGAGCATTGGCACTGCAAGGTTGGTAATATATCATCCGAACGTTACATAGATCTCTCAAGCCAGTGCGACGATGTTTCAGACTTTTCAAGATCTATCATCAACTCTCTTTAGTGTGTACCTTGCATCACTGCCAAGACTAAGAAGGCACCGATATCCAGGGTTCAAGCTAGGGGACCGCCCTACAACGAGGTTCATTTCGATCTATCAGGTCCATACTACCCAAGTTTTGGTGGAGACGTTTACGCTGCTCATCTATTTGAACCTCGTACTGCCAAGTTGGACATTAGTCTCATCAAGTTGAAGAGTGAGCTTCCACGCATCGTTCAGAACTATATCTTAATGGTTGAAAACAATTTTTCAGTGGAAGGGTATCGTGTCAAAATGCTACGATCGGATAGAGCAAAAGAGAAAATGACATCAGAGCTCATTAGATTTTTCCAAGACGCCGGAATTTCCATCAACATGTCTCCATCGTATGCATCAGAGAGCAACGGACTGACCGAACGACTGGTTCAGAAGCATTGGACAAAAGATCGAGTTCTACTGTTTGCCACTGATCTTCCAAATGAGTTTTGGGGAGAGGCAACCACTCACGCCAATTGGCTGAGAAAAAGACTCCCCTGCTCTCGTATCAATAATCAGACCCCAATCCTCGAATGGGACAAATCCGTGATCATCAACTTTAGCACCATGCTTGAGTTTGGGGCTCATGGCTACTCATTCATATATTACCCACGAACATTAGCTAAGAAAAAGCTCCTTCCACGATCCGAGCTGTCACACTTCGTTGGAATGGAGAGTGATACAAGACTCATTCCAGTATTAATAATTTGTAAGAATGAGATTCGTATTGTTCGACGGGCAGAATTCCATTCCACCAAGTCGAATATACTACCCTCCATCTCAAGTCTTCTGGATGGACTTTCAAGACAAAGATCAATCGAGGAATCCGAAAATGAAGCAGACGATTCAGTGGAGGAGGACCTACAAACACACACAGTCGCAATGTCCAGTCATCTCATTCCACACAAATCTTACGCTGGAATTTCCGGTGGCCCTCCACTTCCAAGGTCATTCAAGGACGCTTGTTCCCAACCTCAATGGGCAGATGCAATAGATAGGGAATATAATGCTCTTGCACGCCGAGAAATCTGGAAATATATACCAAGAACCTCCTTCACCACACCAGTTCCTTTCAAATGGAGCTTTAGAGCAAAGAAAACCGACGAAAATGTATCCGAATTCGTTTTCCAGGCGAGATGTACATTCCGTGGGGACATACAAGAGGCATACCATGACTATGATCCCGAAAGCCTATACGATTCAGTTGCTGCTCATGAGAGCATCCGCATGCTACTCTCAATCGCAGCAAGTAACAGTATCATTATTGAAGGCTGTGACGTTTCAAATGCGTACTACGCACACTAAGATAGTATCTTCATGGATATCTAGATGTACCAATAATCATGGAACAGCCTACGAATTCATCTGGTAATTTAGCTGTACCGGGTCACGTATGTCTTCTCATCAAGTCATTTCACGGTGCAAAACAGGATGGTCGTATTTGGGGAGTCTTACTTCATGAGAAGCTGACCAAGTGGGGTTTCCAGCAGTCAACAGTCGAGCATCATCTCTATTTTCTTAATCGTAAGAAATCATACATCATACTGAGCGTTGTAGTTGATGACATTGCTTGCGTATCAAATGACCAAAGTCTCATCGAACGGTTCAAAAATATGATCACTTCTGAATTTGATGTAAAGCTGTATGGAATGCTCAAATCGTTTATTTGATGGACAGTCACACGATCAACTTCCTCACTCAAAATTGACCAACGCAAATACTCGGAACGGCTTCTTGCCCGATTTGGCTTACAAGAGTGCAACGAGGTCTTGTCCCCTTTAGGCTCGGACTGCGATTTGCAACCCCATCTCTACAATGAATCCGTTCTTGTACCTTCCGAACACCATGACTACCGCGCATTGGTTGGCGGAATAGCATACCTTGCTGCTTGTACAAGACCGGATCTGACCTTTTCCGTTTCAGCTCTCGCCCGTCACCTCCAAGATCCGTTCAATCGTCACATGCAACTCGCTAAACGAGTATTGAGATACGTTGCTGGAACACTAGATTATGGGATTAAGTTTCCGTCCAATCGCTCTCTTGATCCTGACGGTATCCATGCTGCAGTTGACGCGGACTGGGGTGGTGACAAAGAAAATCGTAAATCTACAACTGGATTCGTTATTAGAATCAACGCAGCTCACTATTTTGGAGAAGTGAGCGCCAGACAATTGTCGCTCTCTCCTCAAAAGAGGCCGAGTATTCGCATTATCTGCTTGTGAAAAGGAAGTACCCTGGATTCGCAAGATGTTTTGGGAAATGTGTCATCACTCGCGCTGGGACGAATAGGTCGAGTTCTAAGCAACTACTATCGAAGAGGACAGCAATGATGCAATTTCACTTGAAACTCGAGATAATGCGACATCTCGTACTAAGCACATTGATATTAAGTATCATCATGTTCGGGATCTAGTTTCCCGCTCCAATATCATTCTCAAGAAAGTTCCTACTCAACTTCAAGTGGCTGATACCTTAACGAAGACAGCGACTGTTCAAGTCGTCCGTCGATTTGTAACCGCGCTTCGTATGCCGGAACAAAGTTAAGCAAATCTTTTTTGTACAAAAATAAAATAAAAAGAAGAAGAAGAATGGAAGAAGAAGAAGAAGAAGAAGATAAAATAATTGTAATGATAGAATAAATAAGTAATAATGGATAAGAATATAATTTCATTCGAGAAGGAAAAGAAGAAATGGAATAAATAAATCAGCTTACATCAAGCATATGAAAATAAGCATAATATGATAAGTACAAGAAACTGACGTCAATTTAGTTACAAAAACATCACCAGAACGCATAAACGATGATCACCCGACAAAACCACAAATTGATTCATACCAATCCTTGTTCTAACTCGACAACAGGTGGTGCCACGGACGTACAACTTTTTGCCCAAAGGCTGAGTCGAGAATTGGGGTGGGCCTCCCCAAGAAGGGTCGTATCGCGAAGACAGCAGTCACGCTTAGGCCCCTTTGACTCAAAGTGTACGACACTACGCGAACAAGGCGACCCGAAGACCATTTCGTCTCCAGTTGGAAACAGCGGAATAGGGGAGTGTTTGCGTTAGATTCGTATCGTTAGTAAGACAGGCTGTGTTGTGTCATTCTATTGAAATTGGATAGATTTATGTTTTGGATTAAGATTCTGATATTTAGGTGCAGATATGTTACGTTTTATAGGTGTAGGCAACGCCACATTTGGCAACAAAATTTATGGGTGCAGGTGATGCTACATCGGCAACAAATTTATGGGTGCAGGTTATGCCACATTCGGCAACACATTTATAGGTGCAGGTGATGCCACATATGGAAATAAAATTTAAGGTGCAGGTGTATAATGCAAGTGTCCGCTTTCGGCACTTGAACAAATTATCCCTTCGGGCCACGGTACCGAAGGGGGTGTGACAGAATACTACGCAATACACGAAGGTGTAGCAGATGAGTCGGTACACGTGTATAGGTAACCTACCCTAATCTCGTTGAGATCGTACCGGATACCTTACAGTAAGGTAATACTTAAGTATAATACTTAAGGTCGGTGCCGAAGATGGAACCTTCGGAAGAAATATAGGCAGCTAAGTTTTATACAATTCTCTCAGAATTGACAATGATTGAGAACCACAAGCGGAATAGATGCATTCAGGAAGAGAGTATATGCAACCAGTGACTTGTCCAACGCCAAGCCAGACTGGAACTACATACCACTACATACCAGCTATTGCACGTTAAATGTTTTGTGAGACTTTCTCTCCTAGGCCTTTCCACTAATAAACTCATCCCACACGTACGTAGTAACAGTATGGGATCACACGTTACACGTTCTTTCTTACTTGATACACGTTGACACTGTTAAAGCATATCATGAAGAAGGAACAATCAAGTGAGATTGATTTCCATCTTTATCTATTTTGTCTCTTCACACTGCTCAATCGTTAAGTTGACAAAGGTAACACTTAGGTTGGGCAAATTCACGAATAACAAAAAATCAACCAGTACCATTGAATGATGGGTTATGGGACATGAAATTGAGAAGCAGAAACATCAAGTTATTAAGTTTTAAGAAATTAGCGAGCTGCAACATGATTAACTGAGAATCCCCATAAAAGGGGCAAATAAGTTGCACAAGGGAATAATATTCCCTACATATTGTATAGGTTTTTTTGGATTGGAAACATGACATGTTTCCAATCCAAAAAAACCTATTGCATAACCTTTCTAAAACAATGTTGAAGAAAGGTCAGTTATGATCAAAGAAGAGTTGAATGTGCTGGAAGCAATAAAGAAAGTTTAAATACACAACAGTTGCATTACGGCCTACTAAAAATCTGAAACAATACACCAGAAGTACTGTTTAAGAATTAATACCACACGTGTAGTAATATTGATGACAAGAAAAGTATAGCTGCATACTTATGCCAAGTCATAAGTAACCAATCAAAGCGCTATAAAAGACCTCGACGAGAAGAAAACGAAAGGAAGACCGGCAAATTAAAAAGGGACGATTGGGGTTCGGCACTGCATTAGGGGGGTGAGTGCCATGTAAAGTTGAAGACCGGGGGGTGAATTAATTTTTTTGAAAATTAAATCACCCCCGGTTAAAATATTTAAAAATTAAGTATTTTAACATTGCACAATCCCCTAAATATGTGAGACATTAGAGGTCTTTGGCACGGCGAAATGTGGATACGTTGTGGTAATATTTTTGACGCCACATTGCAAGAAATAAGCGTAACATTAATTTAAACATTTTTAAGAAATGAACGTTGGCAATCCTATATGCAAAGAACAAAATTAATGTAGTCGTTAAGGTGTATGTCATGCAAATAGCGAATGTTTGAAAAAACAGAAACGAAGAAAACGAACTAGTCGTTGAAAAGTATTTTATGCAAAGAGTGAACTGTTGTAAAACATAAACAAAAAACCGTACCAAAAAACGAGATGGTAGCACAATCAGAATACCGATTGAACCGTACTTTAGAGCGGCGAAAAAAGAGATTGATGACATTAGCCGAAGCGGTCTCAATCGATGCAAGTCCAGTCATAAAGATGCGGTTGTATGTTCGGTACAAGGAAGCAGAGAAAGATGTGGCACACATTTTATTGAGAACAAGAACAATAAAAACCAACATGTCCAATCTGGACAGCTACTCTGATGAAATGTCACTCCATGATTTTAGATTTAGATTAGCAGACCTTAAAAAGATAGTGAAATTACTACACCTTCCTTCTGGACGAACTACAAGAAGGCGATATTACTGCGATGATACAAAAGCATGTTGTATCGTTTTAAAACGGCTTTCATCAACATGTACATGGAGGGATCTGGAGATGAAGTTTTGCATGAGAAGCTACTCTAAGCGAGATTTTTTGGGAGACGGCAGAGTCGTTTGTTGAAACATACGGTCACCTTGTGACCGAATTAAAGGTAGAAATTTTACGAAATAGGGCGGAAATGTACGTGGAGCACGTGAAAGCGAAGGGCGCTCAGCTTGAGAATTGAGTTGGGTTCATTGATTGCACAAAAATACGCATGGAGAGGCCAGGTGGTGACAATGCTAATCAGTGATCGTGCTACTCTAGGCAAAAAAGGATGGCGTGTTTGAGTTATCAGACTATTACAAAACCTGATGGTCTGATTATTTATTTGTACGGGCCTGAAGTGGGGAGGGGTCACGACCTAAATTTGTTAAAGGGAAGTGGACTTAATGAAATTATTGAAAACAGTTTAATAATTGATGGTCAACAGTACTACATTTATGGGGACGACGCTTATGTTCTCAGACCTTGGTTCCAGGTTGGGTATGATCGTAGAACAGCCACAGCAGCAAAAAAGATATTTAACACTAAAATGAGTAGTGTAAGGGAGTCGGTGGAGTGGGGGTACAAAGAACGCAAGCAGATGTGGACACGCAATGATTTTTCCCGGTCTCTAAAGGTGAGACAAGCTCCCATATCACTGCTATACATAGCTGCTGCACTTTTACTTAATTTCAAAACATGTATGGAAAACAGTGGGAAAGTTGGGTCATACTTCGACTGTTCCAGCCCAAGTCTGAATGATTATCTGAATGCATAATTTTATTTTTTTTAAATTCCCTTTCCAATAATGGAAGAACATCTACAACTTTTGAACGTTCATTTGCTGCCGACGCCCTTTCCTTTGCTTCAATTTCGAGGCGCTTTTGCTCTACTTGTAGACGGATTTTGTGGAGCTCTTGCTCTAATTGTAGACGTCTTTCGTTGCTTTCAAATAATTTATTGAATCGTTCTGATTCTGCCTCAATTCGTTGCTTTTCAAGCGCAATTTGTTCCTTCTGTAACTCCATCTTCTCCTTTCCTTACATTTGCCTTTCTGCCATATTATTCTGTAGTGCTACCTGCATCTCATACTCCGAATCCCCATCAGCCTGTCTTCTTCTACTTTTCCTCGCAGACAATCCAACAGAAGACCCAACACCCTCACTAATATCGCTTTCCACCACCTGAATGTCGTCACCACTATTTGTTGTACAGCAGCCAGTTGGTTCCCATTAACACACCTGGAAACAGCCATGTTCCGAATATTATTCCCACTTTCCACCAACACTTCCTCCCTTCTCCGTAGTTGATTTGCTTCCGTCCGTCGTTGTTCATCGCTTTCGTCTGTTTCCAAAATCAAATCTTCTAAAATTATCTCAGCCTCACCGACTTCTTCCGCAATTCCAGACAACGCGATATTTACCGCCACCACTTCTCGTTGTTTTTGAACTAATCGCCGATATATGTCAAGTAGCGTTTTCTTGTTCGGCTGAATGACAAATGACCCTTTCTTCCTTTCCATTTTTTCATAAAACTTTGTATCCACGTTTACAAATAGTGCATCCAGTTTGCCCCATTCTGCTAAATTTGCACCGTCAGTCATCACAGCACCAAGTAAGATGAGATCCACTTCTCCATCAAAGCGAAATATTTTTCTTACACGTGATGGTGTCCGTTGCCGTTATCCGGTTGTCGCATATGGTGACGAAAGTGATGGTGACATACCAGATTCAGTTCTTGTAGTATCATTAATATTATGATCAGTTGTATTATTAATATTATTAATATTGTTAATAAACGGCGACGGCCTGGGATTACTATTGTAAATATTGTTATCAAACGGCGACGACCCGGGAGGATAATTGCTATTATTGTTAATAAACGGAGACGATTCGGGATCACTATTGTTATTATTTTGAGACGGCGACAGCCCGGGATGAGTATTGTTATTGTTATTATTATTCGGCGACCAGTCGGGATAACTATTGTTATTATTAATATTATGTTGAGACGGAGACGGCCCGGGATGATAAATATTGTTATTGTTGTTATTATGTTGAGACGGCGACGGCACGGGATGGTAACTATTGTTATTGTTATGTTGAGACGGCGACGGCCCGGGATGAATATTGTTATTGGGGTTCATAGACGGCGACGGGTCCGGATCAGTATTATTATTGTTGCTATTATGGGACGTAAATGGCGGTTGATGTTGGGATCGTTGATTGTGTGTGTTGAGTGATGGTGGTGGGCACAACGGCGACAGACTGCCAGTAGAACTTGTGTCAGCGGGGGTTGTGGTGGGGGGCGCCCCGCCCCCCGGCGTTGCGATAATCCTTGCAAGGGGACGGGACGGGTGTGTTGGGGAGTTCATTTTCGCATTTGGCGAGTAAACGGATTGCACGGAAAACAGGGAAAAATAAAGAGGTGAAAAAAGTCGGCGACAGCGGATGAGGGGGATTACAAAATTATTTTTTTATTTCAGCATGCTGTGAACAGCATGTTCAATCATTATGCACAAAAATAGGCCACATTTGGGTACAATATTACCATTTCTACTTCGTTATTTCCTTCCGAATAACCACTCGTGAGTTCCTTATTTCTATGATTCGTGGTTATTTCCACCACGTGGCTTACGTCGGTGCCAGAAATAAACATAACTCTACCATATTTCACCATACCAAAGACCTCTATTCTCTCTCCTCACTACACGTGACACATACACTCAGATGTGCCACGTTACACGTTCTTTTCCTTTTACACTTTTATGCATATAAAAGTGTTCCATGATGGAAAGAATCTTAAGTATCAGATTCTTTCCCATCATCGTCATCGAGACGCTTCACAGATTATGGGCCTATTATATCATCACTGAGCTAACTAGTCATATTCATCATATCCTAAAACAATTGAGTTTGTCGCTCTCCTAGTCTTATATCATATCATCAACGCACCCTTCCCGTCATTTTTTCTCAAAAAACTACAAGCTCATCAGCGTTTCTTCTTTATTATATCAATTTATATCATGGATGCTCAACCCCCAGCCATGCCTACCCATAATCCAACTATCTCCAAATTGGATCCGGATAATATAATTTCGTGGATTATGGCCATACAGGGCGAGGCAGACAGGCTGCAAATAACACCTCAAATTGAGGACATCACCACACTTTTGACCTTGTGCACCATCGCTCAGTCAGTGCACTCACAAGCGTCATCATCGCATCTCTTTCGAAATAGGTCTGCTCTGCCGTCCTCACTCCAGGTACTCCCCGAAATCCGTGCCTCATAGTCTCCCATGTACAGAAAAAATTGGAACGAACAACTGCAGCTGACCACGACACCCTCCAGATGAAAGCAGAAAGTACACTCATCGCTTCTTTCGACAACGCACAAGAATATGTCGATGCCCCCATCTAAAGGTACACGGGTAAATGTCTGTCGCCCGCTATCAGGACATCGACAATTAACAAGTCACTATAAAATTTATTATCAAAGGCCTTAAGCATCATCCAACTTTTGCGTCAATTATCCCATTCTGGCTTGTTCATATGCCAAAGACAATTCAAGAGATTCAAACAACAACGAAATCTCTTACTCAAAACGCAATCCGCACAGCCTCACTAACCCCGACTTTCCAATCCACCACCTCTACCACATCCGCTGCCCCTTCTCATAATAAATCACAACTATATCGACGCCTACCGACCAAGTTATGTCATTTCCATGCAGAAAAGTCAGGTGTCCATTCAACCACTCTGACAATGAGTGCTAAGAGCCTGAAAACCGACTCGGTCCCAATTATACTCCTGATTATGCTCAACCATTCCGACATCCCAAGCAGCATAAAGAACGCCATCATCAAGCTCAAAACCATCCAACCTCCGCAGCTGCACACGCTAGAGCCGCCGTTGCCGACGACCCTGCTGTACATTCAGTCGACCAGAAATCAATTGCACCAGATGCTTCATATAGCTCTGAAGACAACGAACCACACCACGATAAGTCTATATTAGACAGTGCGGCACATCCGATGCACACCCCCAATCCTGGACTGAACGTGCATATTCTAATCTCACCCCACCACTCCGTCACTGCCACGTCTTCTAAAACCGCTACCACCCAATTCGGAATCCTTCAATCCGCAACCAAAAATGGGCCTGTTTCCACGAAGGGGATTGTGATCCCTGAAATAATCAACACTCTGTTATCCGTGCACGAGCTTGCCAAGCTCGAAAAAGTCATCGTCTTCACTAAAAATAATACTTACCTCCTTCCAACAAGCACCATTGACCTGCTTTCATTGCCACCTCCAATAGCCAAATGGCAATCGAATTTCTACATTATACTTCCGTATAAATGTCCTCCAAAATCAGATAAACCATCTTCTATGACCATTCACGAAACACAGCCGCTCCCACCCAATTACCCTACCCCCTCATCTCCATTCCGATCACTGCCACCCAATTTCTCCGGCTTTACTGCCGGCGCCAAACCTAAATCCAATACAAAATCGCACCAGAAAACGACCCCAATTTCTGTATCGTCATTGCTGCCTCTACTTCTCGCAGACATGCCCGGATACGTACCATCACCGTCATCTACCAATTCAACCATGGCCCTACATTTGGCATTCAATCATGCTCCAATACCCCTCCTCCACATAATAATTTCGTCAGTTTTCTACCCTGAATTGACGAATATCTCCATTCCAGTTAATGAATTTCTCACCTGTACAGGATGGGTGCAAGGAAAACCAGCACAGCACCCTCATAGTTCATCCACTCACGACCCGCCACATACTGGAGACTACATATCCAGTGACACAATCGGTCCTATTGCACTAACCCCCGGCCGTTCCTATCGCCACGTTTCACGTTCTTGGACATCAAATCACGTTACATAATGGCGATTCCCATACACTCCAGGTCTCAGTTGGCAACAATAATTCCACCAACCATGAATTTTATTAGCAAAACCCAGGTTAAATCCCCAAATCACTTTCATAGTGACAATGACAAAGAATACACGTCGATAATTGTTAATTCTTTTCTCAGAAACAACGGCACAATTCAAACTACTATTGATCCTCACCAAACTCAGTCCAATAGAAAAGCAGAACATATAAATAGAACATTATTAAACGCTGCTCAATCATCCCTTGACCACAGCCGATTATCAAATAGTTTTTGGGATTATGCCATCATCGACGCGGCATTCAAATACAATCACATACCCCACAGCGTGAAGATAAGTCCTCCTATATCAATTTGGCAACCTCAACAGATTTTTCCTCGTCTCTTTCTGCCTTTTGGATCGCTCGGCTCCATAGAGGATCCTGCAGCATCCAAAAAGAAGCTCTCCGCTCGTTCCCAGCCCGTCAGATTTCTACACAATATCAGCAACTCCCATTTGAAAGTGCTTTTACTTGATACCAATCGAGAAACCATATGTCGCTATGATGATTTTAAAAGTTACCATCCGTCTTTTGACCGGGAATTCATCGCCGGATCTGCTTTCAGACAGTATCAACCCCACCCAACACCTTTACATATCCATGCCAACACACCACCACATTCCTCTTTCAAACATATGCTTTAATACCCGGACTATTCTAAGTGGCATGAAGAACATGACAAAGAAATACACCAGCTGAATACCAATCGTGTTATCACATGGCTCGATCCCAAAAATACGCCAACGAACATCATGTCCAAAAATCCCATAAGGCTAACTATGGCTTTTCGATACAAAGTGGCCACGGATGGATCCATATCTCGCAAGGCTCGATGCGAAGTTAGAGGAGATTTGATGAAGCTCAATATCCACTGCAATCCGGATCACATTAGCGCCTATACAGCAGAGAAAACGTCATCCCGCTTTATCTTCGCATATGTTCATGCCAAAAAGCAACAAATATGTCACTTCGACATCTCATCCGCCTTCACGCACGAGAATTACGACCCTGATCACACTGTATATGGCCACCAAATGCCTATCTCAGACGGCACTTTTGCATTCCCTAATTGTCCTTATGGTATACTTCATATGAACCTCTATGGTTCGAATCCGGCTAGTAATATCTACGTCACGGCCTTTCACCATCACATTATTTTGGACTTATATAAACATTCCGAAGCCGACCCGTGTATTTACTATAAATCCCTTCCCCATGGTTCAATCATTATTTCAGTAACTATCGATGATTTTCAAATCACAACACCAACTTATGATGATATATCTAAATTCCATCACCACCTACAGAAAAAGTACAAAGTAAAGAAACTTGGAAATCCAACTTCATTCCTTTGGTGGTCAGTCACATACGACAAAAACGACAATATCACCCTTTCCCAACCACATCTAACTACTAAAGTCATCCAAAAGTTAAAATTGGAAAACTGCAACCAGCGCACAACTCCCTTTCCACACAAAGCTGACTTCGACGAATCATCTGCTCAGCCGTTACTATCTGAAGTTAAAAACAACTCTAAATAAGCTGTTTAGGTGATATTCGGTACCTTGCTGATGGAACTAGTTTTGATATATTCTTTGCCACGGGCAAATTGGCAGGATTCATATCCCGTCCCACAAAATGCCATCTCTCTCTATTGAAGAATCTAGTTCGTTATCTCAGTTGCACCATTCACAATGGCATCACATTTGATTCATCGTCTTCAAATCCATTACTATGCTCCACTGACAGTGACTATGCGGAATCTGCTGATAGAAAATCGACCTCTGCTGCCATATTTCAATCTTTTGGCTCCCGGATACATTGGTCTTCCAAAAAGCAAGCCACGGTCGCCCTCAACACTTCAAAAGCTGAATACGTCACGGCATACAATGCTCTACAAGATGCCATTTGGCTTCGTAGACTCATCACCGAAATATAATACACCTCGATCCCCCAACACCATTCATGGTGGATAACAACAGCGTAATAGCTATCGCGTCACATAATTGTAAAACACGTAAACGAAAACATATCGACGTCAAAAACCATCACTTGCACAATCATATAACCGCCAAGCACATCACCATCTATCATGTTCCATCGGCCGATAACCCATCCGATATTCTGAACAAGCCTCTCCTCCCATTCCGCCATCAGCACCTTCTGCAAGCCATCCGTCACCCCACAAACATACCATCATCTTGAATCCATCACACCAAACACGATGGTGTGTGAGACATTCTCTCTTTATTTTTTCTCGACGCACTGTTCTGATCCTGATGGTACTTCAGGCGCTTACACTCTTTTATTTTATCTTTATGTACATTTACTGTTATTTTTAATACCTTTTCCTTTTCTTGAGACATTCTCTCTCGTCACTACACGAGACACATAAACTCAGATATGCCACGTTACACGTTATTTTCCTTTTACACTTTCATGCATATAAAAGTGTCCCATGATGGAAAGAATCTTAAGTATCAGATTCTATCCCATCATCGATATCGAGACATTTCACAAAAAACCCTAAAAAAGACGGTCACCTCCTAAACTCCCATATGTACAAGCGATCACCCTACTGATGAGATCTTTTCCCAATTAAAAATTAAAGACAAACGTGTAAGAAAATAATTGGTCCCCAAAAATTAATTATGACATAATTCACATTGTGTGCTTTACTGTTGAGAATCAGAATGAATTTACACCTGTCACTATAAGGCATTTCCTATCTAAGAAGAGAGATTTATAGTAATAAAGACACAACGAATCGAGTGTAACAAATTGCAACGTTTTTTAATTTCCAACTTTTACTTTAGAATGGTGGGAATATTTAAATTTATGTGCAAGATTACTGGTAACCTCACTTCTCCAAGTTTTTCCGTGGCCCGTATACGGAACAGTGAAGGCAACATGTCGGACAGTGAAGAAAGTGATGTTCATGAAGCAATCGCGTGGCTTATAGTCCCTGGGATTATTCCAGGTTTAGCGCAGGAGGAACTGTGGGGACGGAGCGGAGCGTGTTAGGGTGAGATATGTGAAGCATTTCTTCAGCGAGACAGACGAGAAATTTGACAGGATACAAATTTCTACTACTGCGCCTACGACGAGTGAGATTTCGAAAGACGATTCCGCATGCTTCGTATCGTCTTTGAGCGCGTGTGCAGTGGTATGAAGGGTCACGGCCTACTCCTGCGACGCATGGACGTCGCGAAGAAACGCGAAATTTCACCGTTGATGCGTGTTAGTTACGCCCTTCGTGTGCTCATATACGCGAAAAGTTTTGACGAAGTGGATGTGTTGTATGCCATGTATGAGTCGTCTGTGCACAATAGTTTTTTCAGCTTGGTGAAGATTGTACTCGATATGTTTGGTAATCAGTATCGAAGGCCCAGATAGAGGAGGATCTTCGCCACATACTTCGATCAACAACGGTAGTGGATTATTTGGATGAGTTGGAAGTTTGCACTGCCAAAATTGGGAATGGAAAACTGCCTAGTGAGGGTGGGCCGGGAAGTTCAAAGGAAATTTAAAAAAGTCCAGTATATCCCTCGAGGATATATCGGATAGCGAGTTGTGGATCTGGGGATTTCATTTTGGGCAACCCGGATCTCTCAACGACGTGAATATTTTGGACACAGCACCATCGGTGAAGGACATTATAGAGGGTAAACTTGTGCTCAGGTTTGGATATGAAGTCAACAGGAAGCAAAGAAATGATATGTACTTTCAAGTGAGCAGAATATATCCACATTGGGCCATATTCGTAAACACAATTTCTGAGGCAGCAACAAAGAAAGAGAATAAAATTTCTGGCCCGCAAGAAGAGCTGCGGAAGGACGAAGAGAGGTAATTTGTCCTCAAGGTGAGCACTACTAGGCACACCAATCCATTTGTGGACCTGGAAAAATGTGGCGATGGTGATGAAATATGCAATCATATTGCAAAATTTGATTGTTGAAGCACAGCGTGATGGATACGAGTGCCAAATCTAGAAGCTACAGGAAATATCCGTGTTGAAAGGAATGTTTCTATATTAGCAGGGGAAGGAGAAACCGTTCATCTGGCAACAAAGGGAGGGTATACAGACGCAGGAATAGACCCCCATATCATACATGAGGTGGGAAACGCACGTTGCGCTCTAGGATGCATCGATGGAGGACAATGTTCGGAAATGTTAATTGAAGGTGAATTTAATCAGTCACGTTTCGGATAGGGAATAAAATCTTTGATTAATTACAATTATTCTTAATTGTTTTTAATATTTGAAAATGATGTAATGTTTCTCGTGTTCAGTGCAAGAGCCGAGTTTTGGAGGTGAATTACATAGAGATAAAGAGATTTATTCAACATCTGCCCCGAGGTCAGCATTATAGACGGGTTCACTGTGATCACTATAGTTATCCGTATGTTCCGTCACACCATGTACGTCAGGCTGAGGTTCATTACGACAATTTCGCGTATCGCGATCATTGGTTCGTTCACCGATGCTATTCAGTTACTGCTATCGGTCAGGCTAAAACTTCATCCCGGTAGTGGAGGTCCTCCTGAGTATTACACTCCTCAATGGAATATGAAGCCATGTAATTCTTCTCCCCGATTAGTTCTGTCAGTCGCTGGAAAGAAGCGGAGATGTTATCTCAATTGCTAACGGACTGATCGCAAAACAGATAAGTTGTCCGTAGGAGTATAGTGAATTTCTTGACCACAGGTCTGCGGTGTGCGAAAATCTCCTTCTCGTTTTCATGCCCGGTCATTTCCGTCATCAGAGGCAATGCCACAACAATTCCTTCCTCTGTCCCTAAATTTTACCTGATGTGTTCAGGATGTTGCTGCTTGCCGGTGTTTAGATTATAGTTACGGGGAAGTTCTATTCCGTGGCTTACTCTTCGTCAACGTCTGCGTTTCGGTTAATGAATGCCTACATTCAAGAGATGAATGTATACGGATGGCCCAGGGAACCATTCATTATTATTACTAATATGAACGCCCGTATTGAGGCATTCACAGGCAGATCATTGAAACGTAGTAGAATGTTTGCAGTACATTCATATTGCCCAAAAATTGAAAATTTTATGAAGGCCGAACATTCAGTGTATGTAGTTCCGTGCAGGTGAGAATATTAATCGTAAAATAATATAAGAGGTGCGATTTAGGACATTGCTGTCGAAATATTTTATATTAGTTTATTAAAAATTAGTAACAGCAGTGCGTGTATGACCTCCAAATATAGAGAAAAATGAAACGTAAACAATGGAAAGCATCCACCAATGAAAATGTGTACGTAATCAATGCCTACATTAACGAGCTGAAAGGGTGCCATTCACAGTCCCGTGAGAGTTCAGACACCGTGCCCGTTACATGTCCGTTATGTAAATTGGAATCCGTGGCAGGTTGAGGGGTGATCATAACGGCGAGATATTTTTGAAATTTTCCAATAATTTGTTGACAAATTTATATGGTACGGTAATGGGAA